>PVLC010001696.1:67186-92433 GCA_004027655.1 Graphiurus murinus
AATCCCAGCATTCGGGAGGCTGAGACCGGAGGATCCGGGTTCGCGGCCAGCCTCAGCTACCTAGTGAGGCACTCCGCAACTTAGTGAGACTCGGTTTCAAAATAAAGAATAAAAAATGGGGCTGGGGGTATAGCTCGGAGGTAGAATGCCCCTGAGTTCAATCCCCAGTACCGCAAAAAAAAAAAAAAAAAAAAAAATGGACATAGGACTTGAATATACATTTCTCTAAAGAAGGTGTGCAAATGGTTAATATGCACACGTAAAGATGTTCCACACTTCAAATCATCAGGTAAATGCAAATCAAAACACACTGTGGTACTACTTCACACCCATTAAGATGGCTGTTATTGAAAACCCAGAAGATAACAAGTGTTGGTGAGAATGTGGAAGCCTTGGAACTATTGCGCATTGCTGGTGGAATGTAAAATGGGGCTATTGAGGTGGAAAACAGTCTGTAAATTCCTCAAATAATTACATATAGAATTATCACATAATTCAGCAATTCCATTTCTGGCTGTTTACCCAAAATAATTGAAAACAGAGACTTGGGCACCTATTTGCACACCCATGTTCATTAGCAACATTATTCACAATAGCCCAAAGGTGGAAGCAGCCTGCATTAGTCAGCTTTTTGTCACTATAACAAAATACCTTATGCAGGCTACTTATAAAGAAAAGAAGGTTTATTTAGCTCACAGTTTTGGAGGCTCTAAGATCAGGTGGCTCCCTTAGTTTGGCCTCATGGAGGCATGTTGTGGCTTGATCACACGTAGGAGCAAACGGTTACATCTGAAACAGCGGCAGAAAGGGACCAAGTGGGGCCAGGCTTATTCTGTTCATGATAATTCTCTCATGAGAACTACTAAAAAGATTGCAGGAGAACTACTTCACATACCCAATGACCTAAAGACCTCCCACAAGGCCTCACTCCCCAAAGGTTTTACCACCTCTTGATGGTGCTACCCTGGTGACCAAGTGAGCCCTCAGGGGACACTCAAACCATAACATAAACTAGGTGCCTAGCAACAGATAGGCAGACAAGCAGAAGGTAGTACAAACATACAATGGAATATTATTCAGCCTTAAAAAAGAAGAAAATTTTGACAAAACTATAACATAAGTGAAACTTGAAGATAGTATGCTAAGTAAGCTAACCCATAAAAAGACAAACACTGTATGATTCCTCTTACACAGAGTTTCCTAGAGTAGTCACATTCAAAAACACAGAATCAAGCAGTGGTTGCCAGGGACTCGGGAGGGTGGAATGGGGAGTTACTGTTTAATGGGCACAAAGTTTCTGTTGTGGAAGATGAAAACATTCTGGAGATGGAGGAACAATAATGTGAATAAATTTAATACCATTGAACTGTATGCTTAAAATGGTAAGTTGCAAATGTCATGTTATTTTATTTTACCCATGATAAAAAGGAGGAAGAGAAATGATGATGATGATGATGATGATGATGATGATGATGATGAGTTTGAGGGGGAGGAACCTCAGCAAGTCTTTGAGGTGGTTAAGTTTCTTTCCTCCTCCTTTTTTAACATCAGAGGGAAATTCTTCCACCACAGCCTGCCAGTTCCCCTCTAAGAGAATTCCCATGTATAGAGATCTCTGGCCAAGTGGGCCTGTGGGTCTGGATCTGGCAGGTGAACTAGATTTTTCTTGCTTCCCAGTTAAATTTAGGGGAAGGCACTTCGCTGAAGTGCTTACATGGGAAAGAGAAATTGCCAGCAGTGTTATTTTCTCTTGCAATGGTCTCGGGATTCAAGCTAAAGCTATCATTATCCTTTTCCTTGAATTCCTCTAACAATACACAGCTACACGTTGGGTTCCACAGGGAAGGAAGCTCCAGCTTGTTTCATAGGTGCTGACAGAACTGGAGCCCCTGGTTCTTAAGGGCTTGGAGCAGTAATGAGGGACCCTGTCCTCCAGGGACCTCTGGTTCACCTATGGGTGCTGGTGTGGATTTGAGCATCAGGCCAGATCCAAGACTTGGATATGGATTTCCTTTTCCTTCCTCTCCCCCTACCCCTCCTCTTTCTTTGGTACTGGGGATTGAACCCAGGGGTGTTCTACCTCTGAGCTATGCCCTTAGCCCAATTTTCTATTTGTTATTTTGAAACAGGGTCTCACTAAGTTGCTGAAGCTGGCCTCCAACCTGTGATCCTCCTGTCTCAGCCTCTCAAAATACTGGGATTACAGGCATGTACCACTGCACCTAGCTTGGATTTCCTTCTTGAATGATGGTATGAGTAGCCAGTGTATACAGTCATGACTAGACATCCCGGATAACCATTTCGACTTGGTACCAACACAAAGCAAATGTCAAAGCCGTATCCTCACACGCAGCAGCGGCATACTGACACTGGTATAATAATTTTAAAAATAGGTGTGACAGCAATAGCCACAATATTGCCCAACATTTGGGATGGTTTTCATATATTGATTTATTTCACCCTCACAGTCAAACCATAAGGCAAGCCTCATTATTCTCCTGATTTTACAAATAAGGAAACTCAGGTGCGAGGAGGTGAGGTAGCTTTTCTAGTTACAGACTTGTTCATAAATTTTCACTTCTTTTTCTTGACAACTCTTTGTACCCTGAGGTGTCTCACTGAGAGGCCGGCTAGTTTGAGGTTTGCCCTGTATTGCTCTGTTATTCAAATTATCCTGCTAGCAAGCCATGTAGTGTCAACTCAAATGAGTTGAAGAAAGTATGGGAAATTATTGGTGGTGTAACCAAGAAGACTGGAGCCTGGCACGGGGGCACACGTCTGTAATCCCAGTACTTGGGGAGCTGAGACAAGAGGATCACAGGTTCAAGGTCAGCTTCAGCAACTTAGGAGACCCTCCACAACTTAATGAGACCCTGTTTCAAAATAAAGAATAAAATGGGGCTCAGGGTGTAGCTCAGAGGTAGAATGCCCCTGAGTGCAATCCCTAATGCCAAAAAAAAAAAAAAAACAGGATTGGGTGTTTCCAGTTTCAGGCAGAACTATATCCAAGTGCCAAGTGACCACCTCTCTCTCTCCCCCACCCCAACTCACACCCATGTGCTCGCACTTTTTCCATCTCTAGAGTCTGTTTACATCTCTGCTGACATGGTTAAACTGAGTAGCATCAGGCTTCTGTCCAAATGTTTTAAATTGAGTAGGAAGAGAGGGATTTGTTCCCCCTTGCAAGTCCAGCATGAGTCCTCTGGGCTGTTTTGGGCCACTTGACAGACCCAACCAGTCCCCCCACTGTCCCCACCCCGGCGTCAAGTAGAAGGACACCTCAGGCTCACCTGGCAAGCCCCACTTGCTCTCTGTCAGGCCTGGGATGTGAGAGGGACTCAGCTCACCTAAACTGTGTGACCCAAGAGTATGGAAAGGAACACGGAGGCGCTATTACCCAAAGAAGGAGGACGCATGCGCAGGACAGACAAAAATAACATTCACTGCCGCTGCTGAGCGAGCTGTCATGGGTAGACGCTGGACAGCATCTGACCTCAGGGTTAGTGTCAGGAATCTCTGCATCACTGAACTAGAGAAACCAGTAGCCAGTTGTTTCCCTGCAAACCTTCCTGACCAACGTCTTTTAAAAGATTTTAACGGCTTTGAATTCACAACCTGTGGATCACTGAAGAAACGGAGGCACTGGAGTTACAATCCTGGAGTGCCGCCGATGGTTTGCTTTCATTTTTTTTTTTTTTTTTTTTTTGCGGTACTGGGGATTGAACTATTGAACTCAGGGGCATTCTACCTCCGAGCTATACCCCCAGCCCTATTTTTTATTCTTTATTTTGAAACCGAGTCTCACTAAGTTGCGGAATGCCTCACTAGGTAGCTGAGGCTGGCCGCGAACCCGGATCCTCAGGTCTCAGCCTCCCGAATGCTGGGATTACAAGCGTGAGCCACCACGCCCAGCTGTTTGCTTTCATTTTGACGTTCACTTCTTTATCCAACCAAGATTCATGGAGCACTGATGATACGTACGGACCTTGAAATACAGAGATGAATAGGGCCACGACCCTAGCTGTCTCAGTACATCCTCACTGCTAGAACCTAAGACAACTGACCACACAGCTGAGAGGAAGGAAGATTTACTTGCTCACAGTGTTTTGGGAGATCTCAGAGTTTCAGTCTATCAGGCCAGGTTACATCTGTGGAGCTTGGGGCCTGACAGCGAGAAGCAGGGAGAGGGAGAGGGCAAGGACTCTGCTCTCACATCATGGAGGTTGGGAGCAAGACAGCAAGGAAGCACAGGGAGTCAAAGAAAAAAAACATAGTCCCCAAACCCACACCCCCATAGACCCACCACACCCCAGCCACATGCCACCTGCCTAGGTTACAGCCAGGAAACCCATCACAATGGATTTACACACTCATGAGACTACAGCCGCCATGGCTTAGTAACATCAACTCAACCTTAATACAAGAGCTCTTGGGGCTAGCCTATACTAACCATACCAGTAGCTGAACATACTGGAGAGGGACTTACTCTCCAATGCCATTAACCTATATCAGCCTGACCAGGCACATCACATGCAACTTTTGCATACAATGTTGGCTTCTCATGTATCTCCATGGGTAGAATTTCAAATAGTAGTAGGCAGTCAACACATAGTTGCTGATTTATTACATGATGATAAAAGTTCATCCTTCTGCGTCATTATTATTCTTTCTCTTTTGTTTCTCTGCTCCTGGACCGATCGGATCATGAATGAGGGACACTCCCATCTGTACTTCCAAGAACAGTGATGGAGTACCCTTCCTCAGAAGGTGTTGAAAATGGAAATGATTTGGTATGGAGCCCTTGTCCACTCATCGATCACGTGGGGTCACTTCTGTGTGGGAATGGAAAGCCTCCCAATTGCCATTTTTCCCTTTTGGCATTTTTGCTACCTTTGATCTGGAATTTTAATCTTATTTGGTTAAATTATTTCTAGTGAGGTGTTCAAAGACTTTCAAGTATCTCTGCCTTTTGAACGTTAGCTTCTTTTCGGTGTGTTTTTTCCTAATTATTCCAAATATAGAATAATGACCATGAAAGCAGAATTTTAAAAAAACCAATTTATGTTCTCAAATTTGATTTCATATTCACAGCTTCCACTTAGTACCTCTCTAGTTATTAGGTTCATTTCAATGTCATTTATGAGGTGCCTGCCAGGATTATAGTCATTTCAATACACGTTCCCTACATTTAGGGAATAAGTTGGTTCGTTTGATTTAAACATAGGACTTCAATTTCTGTGTTTATACATTGCTCAAAGCTCCTGTTATGACTGTTCGAGAGCTGGGCTGCTGTGCATTATTTAAGACATATTTAGTAATTTGTTAATGAAATACTTATTGAATGCCTACTATGTGTCAAGAACTATGTTAGACATCAGGGATACAATAGTGAACAAGACAAAGTTCCTCACTCAAATAACTTGCACTGTAAAGAGGGAGTTAGATAAGACAAGTATAAATGAATAGGTGCTTATTACCCTGCACTAGGAAGACAGAGGAAGCCGGGTGGGAGGCAGTCAGGGAAGCTCTCCCAATTTGGCGTGTGTGGAGGTGAATGTCTACTGGTTCCTTAGAGGTGCTATAACAAAATACCATAGATCGGGCGGCTTAAACAACAGAAACCCACCATCTCATGGTTCTGAGGCCTAGAAGTCCAAGATTCAGTAACAGCAGGTTTGGTTCCTCCTGCGGTCTCTCTCCTTGGTAGATGGCTTCCTTCTTGCTGTGTGTCACATGACCATCTCTGTGTAGGCATATGGGATGTGTGTGCGTGCGTGTGTGTGCGTGTGTGTGTGTGTGTGTGTTCTAATTGACTCTTCTTAAAAGGGCACCAGTTAAATTGGATTAGGACCCACTCTAAGGAGCCCATTTTAACTTAATTACCTCTCTAAAGATCCTATCTCCAAATACAGTCAGTCACCTGTCCAGGTCCGGGAGGTTAAGGCCTTTAGCACAGACATTTGCACAATTGAGCCCCTAACAAGGGTCAGGGAGGACTGCTCTGAGGAGGGGCAATACTTGAGCAGAATCCTGAATGAGGGAGCAAGTCATGGCTGGGGGTGAGTCAGCTGCGGCAGGAGTGCCCGAGCAGGACACCAGGAGTGCACTGGCTCAGCTGCAGCAGGAGGTGGTAGAGCCAAGAGAGGCGGGTGAAGGTACAGGGGGAGGCAGCGGCCAGCTTGAGCAGAACACAGAGGGTGGCGGTGTGGGGACTGTGCTCCCCTCCAAATGTCATGGGAAGTCATTGTAATGTTCTCAATGGGGCACAGATAAAATGTGCCATCCCCCCTACCCCCTTTTCCCCCCTTCCTTCCTTATTTTTTTATTTTTTGGTACTGGGGATTCAACCCAGGGACATTCTACCTCTAAGCTACACCCCTCAGACCCCCCTTTTTAATTTTTATTTTGAAACAGGATCTTGCTAAGTTGCTGAGGCTGGTCTCAAACCTGCAATCCTCCTGTCTCAGCCTCCCAAGTACTGAGATTACAGGCATGCACCACCATACCCAGCTTCTCCTCCACATTTTTTAGGGCTAACTTTTAAATTCCCAGAAGATTTTCTGCAAACATCCAAGGACTTGTTGGTCAATCTCGTAGTGATCAGGGACCTTGGAGAAGTAGCTTAGTCTAGTGGAGATGCAGACCGCGGACCTCACAGATGAGTCTCCGCTGGTTTTCTAGGGATTCCTTCCTTCGCAGGTTCAGGTATCTGCTAAGAATTCTTTGCAATACTGGATTACTGCTGAAGCTTCTGCCACATTCAATGGATGTCGGTGCATATGGTGAAACACACTTGCTTGAGGAAAGGCTTTGACTTCGATGATCTGGTCTGGAGTTATTTATGAGGATGCCGTTAAATCGACAACATAGGTCAGTGTAAATGCTGAGATGTCTTCTATCACTGACAAGTGCCATCTCTGGACTCACATGAAGCAATGAGACAGTGAATAACAATTACCTTGGACATTTTAAGCAATTTGTTTTCAGAAGATAAGGGATTTCCACAAAGCACTGCACACGCATCGCACCTATACCTGGTTCTGAATTAACCAACGATGGGCATTCCAAAGCCCCATACACAGGAAGCCTGCATGGCACTGGTTCCTACCACAAGTCACCGACATCTTTTAAGTTAAAATACTTGTGACTACTTTTTACAGATTATTTTTGTTGTGTTCAGATATGAATACTGGTACCCAATAGCAGGTGTTTTCATTAAATAGATTAGTGGGCATTTTCATGGGAAGATGTAAATATAAGCTGTCAACTTTCTCTCCTGTGTTTCCATTAAACTTTGTTACTGCTGGGTGTGGTGGTGCATGTTTGTAATCTACATTGGGAGGCTGAGACAAAAGGATCTCAGGTTTGAAGCCAGCCTCAGCAACTTAGTGAGGCTGTCAGCAACTTAGCAAGACCCTGCTTCCAAATAAAAAATAAAACAGGGATGGGGGTGTAGCTTGGATGTAGAATGCCCCCGAACTTAATCCCTGGCAAAAACAAAAAAACTTTGTTACTGAGGGTTGCCTTCCAAGACCTGCAAAAGTTTCCTATATAGAAGGGGATAATGATATTCAACACACACACACACACACACACACACACACACACACACACACATATACACACACACACACACACACACACACACACACACACACACACACACACACACACACACACACACACACACACACACACACACACACACACACACACACATATACACACACACACACACACACACACACACACACACACACACACACACACACACACACACTTCAGCTGCAATATCCTGATTACAGTTAGTAAAATTTGAAGGGTGATCAGTTACATTTCAAAAATACCAATAGGTCATGTTTTTCATTTTTCTTCTTTTTTGAAACACAGTTTCTGTTTTCATGAAAAGGGAAATGGTAAATAGAAACCAAATTTCAACTAACATGTGCTGTGGAAACCATTTAGAGATCATCAGAGACAACTTTAACAGGAACTTGAAAAGCTTCCCTTGCCCCCACAGGGAGAGAAAGTGGTCAACCCTCTTCTGGCCAGATAATTAGAATTATGTGTGTGCGAATAACATCCTAAGAAGCAAATAATCTAACATGGATTTTAGATGGCTACATACGCTATGTTTGGAATGTGCCTCTCAAGATTGTCTTCAGATCCCGGAAGAAACCAAATGCCCTTGGACCACAGCGCATATCATATTGAGTCTTGGCACCGTAGGCTGGAACACAAAGCAGAGGCCAGAATGTCTGGGTCGAGTTCTCCCCTAATCCCAGTACTTGGGAGGCTGAGACAGGAGGATCGCAGGTTTGAGGACAGCCTCAGCAATGCAGCAAGACTCCTGGCAACCTTGCAAGACCCAGTTTCACAACAAAGAATTTAAAAAGGAGGGAAGGGTGCTAGAGGTATAGCTTGAAGGTAGAATCCCTGAGTTCAATCCCCAGTAAGACAAAAAGTCTTCTGGCATTTCAAGGCGATCCTTGATGGCTGAATTAAAAGGATAGAGAGGTGTCAAAGTAATGCGGTTGCATCTGCTTTAATAAGCAAAGTCTGAGATCATTGGTGATGACTCGGTCAGGGGTGGGACGCGTTCTGAGCGATCTGAAAACAGGGAGCCTCGTTTTGAGTCCCACATGAAGTCCTTGCCGTGGAGGGCTGGCAAGTGTTATTAAGTTGTTAGATTAGCAAGGTTCTACTGCATTTTCGCTGTAAGCCAGAGAGCACTTTCACAGCTGAGCTATAAGGCTCCGAAAATGCCGACATAACAGGATCCAGACATGGCGCTGAATCGCAAATGGTAAACGGCCGATGGCATTCATCCACTATTACGTCGCTGGAGCTGGAAGAAGTCAGCACGTCCGCAAAGACCTTGTGCCCAGATCCAAAAGCAGAGAGGAAACCAATGCAGGAAATAGGTGGCTCTTTGAATAATAACTAACATACTTCTACAGGGTGGGAAAGTAGTTCCGTTTTCTAGAAAATGCTAGTGTGTGCGCCAACCCTTCCTAAGAACCCGAGTAGAAAGAATGAACCTAATTATCCTATTGATGACTAAATGTTACATGGAGCTCCCTCCTTGGAATCAAATTTCAAGGAATCCCATTTAGCCGGCCAGCCAACTGGGATTGCTGCGAACTTGAGTAAACATAAGGTTTCCTAGTAAACTGCCTTTCTTAGAAATCTAAAGTATGGAAAAACATACGATCAGGGAAACTTGAATTTCTCAGAGAGGCAGGAAAAGGGATCCAGTGGCAGAACAACAGAGCTAGAAAGGAAACCCCACTGAACCCTAGGGCAGATAGCTAAAGGAGTTTGAGCAATTGCATTTCAGGAAATTATATTTCAGTTGCCAATTTGGGCTCCAGTTTGTACTGGTGGAAAGGGTGAATCTTGTACAGAACCTGTTTGCCTGGTTGCATTCAAAGTCACCTGTGGCCTTCCATTTAGTTGTGATTGATGAATCTGACAGGTGTGACCCTAGCCCTGTGCTGAGCACAGGGACAAACAAAAAATCCTAAACGCTGGCCTTGGGCTTGAGGGGGGGAGGCAGGGAATGAGTGTACCAGCAGCTATGGGGACAGCATGCTGTTGGGGCTTTTAGGGAAAGGTTTCAATAAGTTAGGTAGTGTAATGATTTGTTCACTAGAACAAAAAGGTCATTTTTTTCCTTTGCTTGGTTGGTTAAAGTAGTGCATCAGAAGAGTTTGGGGCAGGGCCAGTGACGTAGAAGCATGCTTGAGCTGTAATACCAAGAATGCAGAATCCAGAAAGATGAATAGACTCTATTCCTGACTACCTGAGCAGCATCAAAAGTCACATGGGGGGCGCAGGGATACATTCCTATTTGTACAAGGGTGAATGACGACCTTCAATTTGTAATCCAGATGAACAAAAGTCAATTTCTTTGTATCTGTTATCACATTACCTGGGAACTACTGGGTGGGCTTTTACTGTACTGGAGTGCACATTTGAACTAAAACATGGAATTAAAATATAGATTTTAGCCAGGCATGGTGGTGCACGCTTGTCATCCCAGTACTTGGGAGGCTGAGACAGGAGGATCGCAGGTACACGTGTGGCCAGCCTCAGCTACTTAGTGAGGCCCTCTGCAACTTAGTGAGACCCTGTTTCAAAATAAATTTTTAAAAATAGGGCTGGGGAGCCAGGCGTGGTGGCGCATGCTTGTAATCCCAGCATTTGGGAGGCTGAGACCGGAGGATCCGGGTTCGCGGCCAGCCTCAGCTACCTAGTGAGGCACTCTGCAACTTAGTGAGACTTGGTTTCAAAATAAAGAATAAAAAATAGGGCTGGGGGTGTAGCTTGGAGGTAGAATGCCCCTGCGTTCAATCCCCAGTACCGCCAAAAAAAAAAAAAAAAAAAAAAATAGGGCTGGGGGTGTAGCTCGAGGGTAGAATGCCCCTGGGTTCAATCCCCTAAAATATGGGCTTTAGTGGTTGGGGCAGCTGCCAATGAAGAGAGGCACCACACGTATTATTAGGTGACAGTACTTGAGATGAGGATTCATGTGCAACCATCTATTGAGGCAGTGCTATAGGGGAACCAGGCTGGGAGAGGAGAATAGAAGGAACAGGCAGGTAGGGAAGAGGCCCAGCAAGGCATACATTTCAGGCCAGGTCCCTTCCTTAGCCATACCCCAGGGAAAATAGTGGCATGGGAGTCACATCGCAGGCTTTGTCCAATCGTTAGGTAGGAAGCTGGGCTTTGATGTCCTGCACAGTCGGTCACTGCTCAGGACCCCCAGGGAGACCCTAAATTCCAGGCGCTTCTGGTTCCAGTTTCCTGAAGAGAGTCGCTGCTTCTTGGTTTTACAGAAAGGACGCCCAGAAATGGAGAAAGGGCGTTGGGGGTGGCAGAGCCCCAACAGTATTCAACATATGCGTCACGACCTGTATGCAGAATAAGTAGATGTTCCAGATATGAGCCCACGATTCCGAGGACAGACTCTTTAAGTGGCGGCAGTGTGGCGTGTCTTCTCGCGTGGGTAAGTCTGTGTGGCTGGTGGTGGCAGAGATTTGTAGACCTAGTGCCAGCAGTGGGGGCGACCTCCTCTGTCTCTGCTCCCCGAAAGAAAGGTTTCAAACTGAAAGCAGGAAAAGGGGAGGTTTATTCAGGGAAGTGGGGTACAGTGGGTAAAGTTAGGAGATGGCCATGGTAAAGCGGTTACGCTGGAGAGGACTGTGTTCCTGGAGTGGAAAATGGAGGCGAGTTTTCCACGAGGACTGTTTTACCCAGTTTGGAAACCGTCCCTCTCGTGTGTGTGCACCTGGGGAAGCCGCTGTCTCTTTTCCGGCCACAACTTAGTGCATCCGTGCCGTTTCCGCCATGTTGGAAACTTTCCCATTGGTGCCTAAGCAAAAATCTTGCCCTCAGTGCTCTGCGCATGCTCCTAAATTGGACAGCCCCTTAGGCCTGTTACACCTGGTTCCCTTTAGATTTAAGAAAGCAGTGTCTAGCCAAGAGTAGGAGGAGGCCTATGGGTCCTCCAGTGCCAGGTGGAGACAGCCTTAATCCTTCCCCCTTCCTTTTGCTGTCTAGCTACCTAGCAGTAACTTTGTTTCTGGTTTTTGGTACTGGGGATTGAACCCAGGGATGTTCTACGGCTGAGCTACACGCCCCCCTCCCCAGCCCTTTTTATATTTTATTTTGAAACAAAATCTTGCTAATTTGCTGCGGGTCTCACTTAGTTACTGAGCCTAGCCTCAATTCTGCGATCCTCCAGTCTCAGCTCCCAAGTAGTCCACTACACCTGGTCTTTTGAATCATGGCTAGTGAGTCCCGGGGATGGGGGGGTGGGGAGGGCGCTGTGTAATGGTTTGTGCACGCCAAGCTAGTCTCTCTCCAACTGCTGCCCCTAGACTAGTAAAGGCTACAGACCTGCACCAACCTGAAGCAGCTTGAAGTCTCTTCAACCTGTGCCTGGAGGACAGATCCCTTTTCTCACCAAAGATGATTGGAGGGACTCAGTTCCCAGCAGGACTGAAGGCTGACTTCACCCTCCCCCGGGGTTAGAACATTGCAGAAGTGGAGTTTAACTTGGGCTGCAGGAACCGTGGAAGGTTTCTGGAGGAGGTGAGACTTCATTTTGGCCTTGCAAAAGGGCAGAATTTTGGAAAGATGAAAGAGAAAAAGAAAAGGTCTCCAGGCAGCCAGGAACAAATGGAGGAAAGGCACAGAGGTGAGAAACGGCACGCACTTTTCTGGCACAAGAGGAAGACAGGCTCAGCTGAACTGGAGAACCACAGCACAAAAGCCTGGTCTCCCTAAGGCTGCAAACTGGGTCATGGTCTTAAGCCGTCTCCCCCACGCTGCTCGCTTCTGCTTCCTTCTGATTCTCTGCCCAGTCCCCCACTCAGACGTGCCTTCCATCAAGCTGTGCTGGGCTGTGGACCATCCTCCTAATTAATACGTGCCAGGTCCCAGGGGCTGACAAGCTTTCAATACGAAGAAACACATGATATGAGCCAGGACCAAAAAGCAGAACAAAATCAAGCTAGCAGGGGGTGTTTTGAGTGAACAGCATCACGGAACAGGCAAATTTCAGAGACATTTTGGAAAAGGGGAAACCTGATGTGTTAATTAGGAGTCTATTTCCGTAATAAGACTGCTCAGAGGAAAGTAATAAGAGAAACAAAAGGGGCAGCAGCGGAGGGGACCGTTCAGGGCAGCATGGAAGTTTCCTGTAAGGAGAGGGCAGGGAGTTTGTTATTCTCTGTTGTCTTCTGTGTGTCTGTGGTCTGCTGGCTCCGTAAGACAGGGGACTGCCCCTTTTGTGTTTTGTAAAGCACCAAGAATAAAGAACCTCGGGTATAAATAACAATGTGGTTTCTGCCCCCCCCCCCCCCCCAGGACCTGATTCAACAGGAAGTACTGCAGCCTTACCAGCTCCAGCTGCTGGTGGGTTTGGGCTTCTCGGGGCAGATTCTATTCAGAGGAACCGTCTGCTGCTGCCAAGATGGGCAGCACAGGGCTCACGAAAGGAGGAAACGGCAAGAAGTGAGGTGCCCAGCACCCACCACAAAGAAAGGGAGCATGCAGGGCCAAGGGCCCTCATCCCACCTCCAGCAGCCAGGCTTAGGGTGCTCGGGCACAGATGAGCTGCCAGGGAGAGGCGGATCCTAACCCCAGCTCCGCGGCTTGCTGGCTCGGTACTCAGGCCTGCTGACTCGTCTGCGGGGCTGAAAAAAGACAGTCTCTCTTCCACATCGCCACCAGATTAATTTTCCAGAAGTACAGCTCTGAATGTGTCTTTCTGCTGTTTGGAACTGTCGAGTGGCTCCCAACTGCCTAGCAAAGCTGTTGTTGTGGGGTTGGGGAGCTCTGGGTTGGGGGGGGAGGGGTTGAGCGAGTCTATTACTAAACTCTCATAAACCTCACCTTGGTCTTCCTGGAGTCAGGATGGTAATGGTCACTGCGTTGTTGGGCTGCTGGGAAAAGTAAAAAAGACAGTCCACACAGAGCACTTGGGACATTGTAAGTAGGCTGTTAAAACTAATTTTCTTTACTGTTTAAGGAACAGCTTGACTGCAAAGCCCAGTTCCCCACTTACTGTAGGCCTATAATGTTGTACACTTTCTCTTTGTCTTTTTTTTTTTTTTTTTTTTTTTTTTTTTTTTTTTTTGGTACTAGGGATTGAACCCAGGGGCATTCTGCCCCCGAGCTACACCCCCAGCCCACCCCATCCCCCCCTTCACTGTTTTGAAACAGGGTCTTGCTAGGTTGTTGAGAGTCTCACTAAATTACTGAGGCTGGTCTTGAACCTACAACCTTCCTGTCTCAGCCTTCCAAGTACTGGGATTATAGGCATGTGCCTCTACACCTGACCACATTTCTTAATTTCTCTCTGCCACACACACTCATCTGTAGAACAGGGTTGTTGAAAGGACTGATGTATCTAAAGCATCTTGACCAGCATTTGGTGCTCAGTAAATTTTAGTTGATATTATTGTATCGGTATCATTAGTAGTAGCACCACCACACCATCATCACTTAGATCTGGGAGGAAAATGAAAGAAATTGGAGTGATGCTTGTTGTGTACATATCCCATAGTTTTTTAATCCATTCATCTGTCGATGGACATCTTGGCTGGTTCCATAGTTTGGCAATTGTGAATTGAGCAGCTATAAACATAGATACACATGCATCGGTCTGATAGTCTGATTTCCATTCTTTTGGGTAAATACCTAGAAGTGGTATTGCTGGATCATATGGTAGGTTCATTTTATTTTTATTTTGCAATCTTTGTGCTTCAAGTAAAAAATGTTTTAAGAATTGCATGAGTCCCTTTTTTCCACTAGGCTTTATACCTTTTTGTCAAATATTAGCTGCTTCAGGGCTATAGCTCGCAAGTTTTAACAGAGTTGAGGATGCATCAGGGCCTGGTGGGGGCTGGGAAGGAGCAACACAGTCACCACCAGATTACCAAGGAAACAGGGTTCTCTGCACTAGCACTCACAGTGATGGTCTGGTTTCTGCTATGGTTTGAATGTGTCCCCTCAAAATTCACATGCTCAGGTGAGACTTTGGCAGGTGATTAGGATCTGATGAAGCCAGGAGGTGGGGTCCCTATGATGGCATTCGTGGATTTATAAGAAGAGAGAACCAGTCCAGCCTACTTGCTCTGTCTTGCCCTGTGATGCACTGCCGTGCTTTAATGCAGCTGGAAGACCCTCACTATGCTGAGAGGATGCCAGTGCTGTGCACTTAGACTTCCCAGCCTGCACAACCATGTACTAAAAATCTTCTATTCTTTATAAATTATCCAGTGTTGGGTATTTTGTTATAGCAACAGAAAATGAACTAAGACAGTTTCCTAGAGTTTTCCAGAAAAACAGAATGACTAGGATGTGGACATAGAGGCAGAAATCAATATCAATACAGATATTTTAAGGATTGTGGAGGTGGCTGAGGCCAAAACTAGTAGACTACATCATGGACCAGTGACCCAGGGAAGTGTGGATCTTACAGCCGAGTCTGTTGGCAGAATTCCCTCCTCCTGCAGGAAGGTCAGTATGTTTTCTATTAAAGCCTTCAACTGAGTGGATGAAATCACCCATACACTGAAGGATCATCTACTCTACTCAAAGTCTACTGATTTCTATGTTAACTTTATCTTTAATAGCTTCTCAGGACTATATAGAATACTGTTTGGCCATTTTTGGGTACCCTGACCTAGCCAAGCTGACACATAAAACCAACAGTCAAGCCAGGCATGGTGGTGCATGCTTATAATCCCAGTACTTGGGAGGGTGAGACCAGAGGATCCAGCCAGCCTCAGCTACTTAGTGAGGCCCTCCGCTACTTAGTGAGACCCTGTTTCAAAATAAAAAATAAAAAAATAGGACTGGGGGTGTAGCTCGGAGGTAGAATGCCCCTGGATTCAATCCCCAGTACCTCAAAAACAAAAACAACAGTCAAAATCCTCAGGTAATTGTTGGGACAATGACTTCCTAAATGGGGCCCTGTGGCATAGGAGCACCAAGAAGAGCTGCTGCTGAGGGTCTGAGACACCACTGGAAACCCCAAGCCCTCCGTCCCTATGTCCCGGAACTTCCTAATGTAAGGAGGGGAGGGTTTATGAGGGCACTGAATTCCCAGCAGAGCATCTGGGAACTCTAGTCACGGAGGGTTAGGCCTTTCCTATTAAGATGTCCTCATCTGCCTCCACAGCCTGGCTAGGCCTGGGGACGTCTTGGTTTCAGTAGACTTTGAGTTTCTTCTTAATTAGGTAGCATCTGGAAGACATACCCACCCTTCTTTCTTTCTTTTTTATTTGTATTGAGGATTGAACCCCAGGGCATTCTACCTCTGAGCTAATACCCACAAACCTATCTTATTTTTTATTTGGAAACAGGATCTTGCTAAGTTGCTGAGGCTGGCCTTGAACCTGCGATCCTCCTGTCTCAGCCACCCAAGTACTGGTATTACAGAAACGTATCACCATGCCTGGATAATTCATCTTTATCTACAAGGTGATCAGCATAATGCTTGGGACAGGGCACAGGTACTGAGTAACTGCTTTATAAATAAGACTTAACAGATGCTGTACACGTGGTAGTGACATAGGTAAGTGGTGTAGTCATTAAGAAGCTGAACTAGAGATAGACGCTACACCCATGTTAGACCAGGGGTCTCACAGGCTTTGTTCCCGAGCATTCATTTCTGTAACTTATCTTTGAAGAACTTCTCTTGATTTCCTGGAAACACTTCACATAGATGCTTCTAGAACCAGAAGATCCTAGGAACAAGACATTTCCATCTGAGAGGACGTTGGGATCCAATTAGGAACACACCTAAGTTATTAAAGTCTCATCCCTTTCTCTGGTCAAATTGTTGTAGCAGCTGATAACAGCCAGGGAGATACCAAAGGCAGCAGTGTGAATTCATGGCAAGAATTCTGTTCCAAATAAAAAGCAGTCTTGTTCATAGACACAGTATTGTAGAAGAGTTCTTCAGACCTTCTTAGCTATTCTTCTATTCTGTCCTAGCACTGTGTGAAGCAGAATCTTGCTTGTTTATCCTTCCTTTCATTATTATGCCAGTAGAAAGAAAAGCACATCACACTTTCTAAGAAAAGTTGCGAGGGCGGGTGAGAGGCAGCATTTCCCGTGTGGGTTCGTTCCCATAGGGTGATGAGGGTCTGTAAGAGTTGGAAATAGAGGCTGGGCGTGGTAGTACATGCCTGCTATTCTAGTACTTGGGAGGCTGAGACTGTAGGATCAAAGGTTAGAGGCCAGCCTCAGCAACTTAGTGAAACTCTGATTCATAATAAAAATAAAAAGGGTTAGGGGTATAGTTCAGAGGTAGAATGCCCCTGGGTTCAATCTCCAGGACCAATCTCCAGGGATTGCAAATTAGTGTAACCACTTTGGAAAACAGTATGGAGGATCCTCAGACAAATGGGAATGAACCTACCATATGGTCCAGCAATACCTCTTCTGGGTATCTATCCAAAAGAATGGAAACCAAACTATCAGATCGATGCATGTGTATCTATGTTTATAGCTGCTCAATTCACAATTGCCAAACTATGGAAACAGCCAAGATGTCCATCGACAGATGAATGGATTACAAAACTAAGCCAGGCGTGGTGGCACACGCTTGTAATCCCAGCATTTGGGAGGCTGAGACCAGAGGATCCGGGTTCGCGGCCAGCCTCAGCTTACCTAGTGAGGCACTCCGCAACTTAGTGAGACCCGGTTTCAAAATAAAGAATAAAAAATAGGGCTGGGGATATAGCTCGGAGGTAGAATGCCCCTGAGTTCAATCCCCAGTACCGGAAAAAAAAAAAAAAAAACTATGAAATATGTACACAATGGAATTTTACTCAGCCATAAAGAAGAACAAAATCATGTTCTTTGCAGGGAAATGGATGCAACTGGAAAACATTATGTTAAGTGAGATTAGCCGGTCACAAAGAGTAAAGAAGCATATGTTCTCCCTAATATGCGGATGCTAAGGAGAAGATGGGACATAAGAGGGTCTCCAGATGAAAAAGGAGCAACCCTCGATAAGCAAAGAAGTTGACTTAACCAAAGGGGATGGACGGGGGGTCCGGCGGGGGGGAGACACCCTAATGCACATGATGTACTTTCACAAATATATCAAGGTCAATCACTAAATCACTAAACTGAACTTGAGAAGGAGGGAGGGCGAGGGAGTGGGGTGGGAATTGGGGAAGGGGTTAAATGAGAAATGTGTGCATATATGCCTTTATCAGCTTGTACCTAACAAAGATGTATGATTACAATGCACTAATTATTATATAAAAATAAATAAAATTTAAAAAAGATAACCAATAGTAAAAAAAAAAAATTGAAAATAGATTGATTTAAAGACAGTACTACTACTACGGTCTAAGACCTGAGCACCTGTTTTTCAAATGTATGGTTTAAATAACAGAAATTAATTTTGTGTGGTTTAAATTTCATCAGTTAATTGGTTTGCAGGAAATCTTCCATTGTGCTAATAGCTTTCATTTTATTTCAGTGGTCATGCATCGTGAGTGAAATCGAGTAATTTGACGTCTACTAAGTTCAGGTTACCCAAAGTGGAGATGCAAAGGTTGTAATAGAGTAACAAGAATATTCACTCGATGGATTATTTCATTGCTATCTTTTTTTAGTTTCTTCCATGAGTCAAGTCCCTCTGCTGGGCACTCAGACACTAGAGACAGACAGTACAGCACCCCGGGCCTCTGGGGGCTCTCAGGCCCTGGGACCTCGGTGGGTGTGTGCTGGGCGCGCCAGCGCCAGGCCTGAGGAGGGCGCCCAACCTCAGCTGAAGAAACAGCAGAGGTGGGGACATCTTAGCAGGAACCTGAAGCATCAGGACCAGAGGAACGGCAAGTTAGGTGGAACGGGCAAAAGGAATTGCATATGTAATGTCTAGAAGCTCTGGAAATCACAGAAAAGTTGAGAAACTGAAAGCAGAGCAAGGGTGGGAACATGGAGGCTGAGGGGTAGAGGAACCTCGAGAGATAAAGTCAGGGAGAGGAGCAGGGGCTGGAGGACAACGGCCTGGGAAGTCAGGCACCCAGTGTGTCCTTTCCTTAAGGGGACGGAGAGCCAGTAAAAGCTTGTATCCAGAGAATGATGTGACAGGCTCTGTGTGCTACAGCCAGGATGGCAGTAAAAGAGAGAAAGGCAAAACAGTGAGCAAGAATATAAAGCCCAACTGCAACTTGTCTTCTAGGGAGCAAACTATACTACCTAAATGTCCAAGTCCTTTTTTTTTTGCTTGTTTGTTACTGGGGATTGAACCCAAAGGAGTTCTACTTCTGAGCTACTCCCTGAGCCCTATTTCATTTTTTTTTTTTTAATTTTGAAATAGTGTCTTTCTAAGTGGTTGAAGGTCTTGCTAAGTTGCTGAGACTGGCCTTGAACCTGTGATCCTCCTGTCTGAGCCTCCCAAGTACTAGGATTACAGCTGTGCACCACCAGGCCTGGCTCAGAGTCCACTTTTATTAAGTAACTTTTATTAACCTTGTGGTTAGTGGGACTTTGCCATATAGTCTGGGTTTGTGTTAGGAAACCAAAGCAACTTAGTCATAAAAGTTGTTAATAAATAAATTGATTATCCTGACTCAAATAGGAACAGAATATGAGATGGGAATTGAGCTTTTTACCCTTACTCTGAAACCATTATAGCCAGGCGTGGTGGTGCATGCCTGTAATCTCAGTACTTGGGAGGCTAAGTCAGGAGGATCACAGGTTTGAAGCCAGCCTCAGCAACTTAGTAAAGCAGTTAGCGACCCTGTTTCAAAATAAAAAATAAAGAAATAAGAAGGGCTAGAAGTGTAGCTTGGAAGTAGAATGGGTTCAATCCCCAGTAAAACACACACACACACACACACACACACCAACCCCCCCCCCAAAAAAAAAGAAAGGAAAAAAAAAAGATGAAGGAAAGGAGAGAAAAAAAAAAGAGAGAGACGAAACCATTGTGTGGCTGAAGTACATGGCTTTGGAAGGAACCATCTTTCACTCCACATACTTGTAGTAGGCAAGCCTAATGAGGGATGTTAGAAGATTTCAAACCAAATCCCCTTGGTTTGTGGTGTTAAGCAACTTGTTATTTGAAGCAATTTAGACAGATATTTGCATATACAAGCCAGCACATTCTTTGAACTAAAGCCCATTATATAACCTCACTTATCCCGGCAGGTAATAAACTGCTATAAACACAGAATTCGATACATCCAAGGTTGTCGGCGTGTGCATGTATATACAGACCAATAAGAAAAGACACCCTTGCTAGGGACAGTAACTGCCTTCTACTTCACTTACCGCTGAAGAATTATTTCAGCTCTCAACTCTAAATCATGAAAAGCACATCGTATTTCCTAACCCATGCTATCAGATAAGTACCAGGAGAGCTAATATTCATAGCAGCTCTACGGAAACGTGCTGAAGTAAGCTGTGGGGTTCTGCTGCCGTGCTGGTTACAAGTGCAACATTCTATGTGTTTCCGTTTCTCTTCATCCTGCTAGGACTCAAAACATCTCTTTCATTCTCATATATATATATATATATATATATATATGAATATATGAATGAAATATATATATGAATCAAAGAGATGTCTTGAGTCATATATATATATGGCCTTATATATATATATTTGGTACTAGAGAATGAACCCAGGGCATCCTACCTCCAAGCTACATCTTCAGCCCTTTTTAATTTGAAACTGACTCTGACTAAATTGCTGAAGCTGGCCTCAAACCTGCAATTCTCCTGTCTCAGCCTCCCAAGTACTGGGGTTATAGACATGCACCACCACGCTCAGCTTTCAACCAATTTTTCAAGTCTCTGACCATACCTGTTTTGAATATTAATGGTGAGATTTCATGTCAAGTAAAATACATGCCTGCCCTTCAACAGCTGACGAGTGGCTGAGAACTTGGAATTCCCACCAGGGCTTCAGAAGCGAACAATGTTTGGGTTCTACCGATCCTCATCTCTTCTCAGTTCTAAGAGGCAGCGCGGTCTCTGAGCCGGGCTTACCAGGGCTTGAATCCCAGCTCGGCCATCACAAGTGTCAGCCCTTGGCAAATTCTTTGTCTGCTGGGAGTCTCAGGTTTCTTATGGAAATTCTAGTATGATTGTTGCGAGGATTAAAAAAAACTACAATTTGTAAATGGCCTAGAACAAGAAAGACCTGGCAGATAGTAAGGGTCCAATCAGTTTTTGTTGCTATTATCACTATTCCTACAAGTACCTAGTTTTTAGGCCTGGGGTTCTTGCTAGGAATCATTTATTGTATGTTTCCTATGAGCAAGGCATCACCCCCTAGTTGATGCAGGGAACTCAAAGGTGGCCATCATGTTCTACCAGGTAGATAACACCTGTACACAGATAGCAATATACAAGGTGGAGGCATACAATGACAGAAAAGCCTGCAGACCAGTTACAGAAAGCTTGTGTTAGCTATCTATTGCTGTGTAACACATGCCCACAAACTTAGTGGCTGAGAATAATATATGCTTATCATCTCAAGTCCCTGTGGATCAGAGATCCGAGCATGGCTTACCTAGATCCTCTGCTTCCAGGTCTCTCATAGGCTGAAACCAAGATGGGTGTTGGTCAGGGCTGTGTTTTCATCAGAAGGCTCAACGGGAAAGGATCCTCTCCCAAACTCAAGTTGGCAGAATTCAGTCTCCTGAGGGCTGACAGATTGAGGGCCAAGGGCCCATGCTACCTGTTTGCTGGAGGCCTCCCTCAGTTCCTTGACATATGGGCTTTCCTAATATGGCAGCTGATTTCATCAAAGAATGCAGTAATGTTAGTCTCATATAACCTAATCACAGAAGATACCGCTCAGCACAACTAGGGAAGCTAAACTCCACAGCCATTGTCTCCCTGTGCTCTGAGCTGCCACACACTGTGTCCCTACCAACCAACATGGCAACCCAATCTCTCCCTGTCTCCCCAGTGGCTTCTTCAGAGCTGAATTCTGTCAGGGACCCAGAAGCTCAGCTTAGTTTCCCAACTTGTTGGTGATCAGAAGCTCTGTGTCAGTTGCTGGTATATTAATCTTAGCTCCTTCAGCAGTTGTGGTGTCTGTCTAGATCCCCCAAGTTCCCCCGATTGGTTCATCATACCCACTCTCAGATTTGTACAGATTTGCTCCCAAGAGTTAATTTCTGCAACTATCTTTGAAGAACTTGCCATGGCTCCCTGGAACCTCTTCACTTAGATGCTTCCAAAACCAAAAGATCCTGGGAACCCACAGCCTTCATGGTGGTCGTCAACCAACTCGTACAAGAGTCTAAAAACCTAGTTCCTTTGCTTTCAGGTACAATAAAACATTGCTGGGTAATTTATTCTGGAAAGCTCCTAGGGGGGTCAAACTGAGGCTGAAACTTCACTTCAAATCACAGTCTTGCTTGGTACTACAGACTAAAACCTTCTACCCCCAGCCAATTCATAGGCTGGGATTCTAATCCCAGTGTGGTGGCGTGGGGACCTGGGCTTTTGAGAGAATTATGTCTCAAGAGTGGAGCCTTCATGAATGGGATTAGCATCCCTTATGAAAGAGGTCCCAGAGAGCTCCCTTGCCCCTTCATCTTGTGAGGACTCAGTGAAAAATCCATGAATCTGGAAGCAGCCCTCCCTAGACAATGAATCGGCCTGTGCCTCCATCTCTAACATCGCAGAAATGGGAGAAACCAATTTGTGTCTTGTGTAAGCCACCCAGGCTATATCATTTTTTAAAATAGCAGCCTGAATAGACAAAGACACTCAACTTCTTTTTGTTTCCTATTTGGCTTTTCCTGCCTCCTTACCAATTTCTCCTGGGGCGCTTCGCTGAATGAATTACTTGCACACAAATTAAGGTCTGCCTCTGAGGACCTGCCCAAGACAGTTGGTGCCACAAGTAGTCCTGGGAAGTTGGCTTTAAGGATGGGATTCTGGGTTCTGTTTATTCACCAGCAAGATGAAAATCCTATAGTAGATGGCACTTGATTACCTTTAATTTTTAATTATTCTTTAGAAATGTGTCGTATCTTTATTTTATATGAAAACCAGTTCAAATAGTAATAGTTCATTTAGATATAAGGATACATATAAAAATAGCCTTTTAATTAGTACTGTATGATAAAGCGTCAAGAAAGTGGAAGTCTTTCTATACCCAGCATTAATTGTGGGCATAGTGCTGGGATACAGATGGAGGGGGAGGCTCCGGCTCATGCACTGTCTCCACGGGGCACGAAGCAACCAGGTAGACAGGATGCTCACCTGGGAGAAATCAGACCACCTCTGTTCTTAGCTGTCCTCGTCCTTGTCCAATAGGTGCATGAACATGATGGCTACACAGTGGCAGAAATAGAGATGGTACACGAGTCCAAAACACTGGCCCCTTCTTACTAAAGCTGACCTCGCCGCTGCCCCTGCTCCTGTCGGTCTTCCCACAGCAGAAACTAACTCCAAGCCTCCAGGATGGGCCTGAGATCATGCAGAGGGTAGGTGGCAAATTAATTATTAGAACTCTATTTGCTCTGGAAAGGGCAGCCTTTTGTCCTGACTAGGACTGATACAAATGCTGCATCTGGATTTGCCTCTCCTGCCTGCTGCGCCTTGGCAAAATCCACTATTCGAAGACTTGGAATGTCTGACTGACAAAGGAGCCCACTTTCTGGCAAAGGAAGCGCAATGGTAGGGATATGGCTGTGAGATTCCCCCGGTCGTACAACGTACCACACCGTTCAGAAGATTCTAGCCTGATGTATTGTAACCACCTTTGAAGGCGTAACTGGAGACTGAGTTAGACATGATTCTCTACTTCAGGATGCCATATGCCTTGAACCCATGGCCATTATACTGAGCCGTCTCTCCAGTGAGTTATAGGCATGCATCCGGGAACCAAAGGGTGGAATCAGAAGTAGCCAGGCTCACGGTTGCTCTCAGTAGCTGTCTGGGGGAACGCTTTCTTCCCATCTTCACAACTGTAGAGCCCTGGGCCTAGCTGTTCTAGTTCCCAGAGAAAGAATGCTTTGCACCAGGGGACACAGGAAGAGCCCCTCTAAACTTAAAGCTACAGCTTCGGTCCTACCATTTTGCACTCCACGAAAGCAAAGAGAACAATGACCATCTGGCAGGGGCCACTGACCCTATCATAGGGGGAGGCTGGGTTGTTGCCACGCAATGGCAGGGATTCAGCTAATTAGCTGGCACTCAGCAAATCTACTGCAGTGAGTCTAGATGCTCCCATGCCCAGTTCTTACTGAAATGGACAGTTACAGAACCCATCTCTTGATAAGAATGTGGTTGTAAGGAGTTCAGATCCCTCAAGGATGAAGATTTGGGTCATTTATCAGGCAAGCCACCTAGACTGGCAGAAGGGCTGGCTGAGGCTGTGAGGGATCTAGAAAGCTTGTAGAGAAGAGATGGGGAATACTGGTTATTGCCTGGGGACTAGCTATAGCACTGGTAACTGTAGTTTGTCTCCGTAGATCTGTGACCACGTAGAATCCTGAATAAGCCATGGCAAGGTGGAGTGGACTCACTGGGAGACCGCATGGACATGGGCGGGGAGGGGGTAGACTCTACTGGATTCTGCTAGAGCTCTGCCCACATCCTGTCAGGTCCCCTGCACCTACCACCCAGCTTCTAGGTGCTTTACCCCCCAAGGGTGCAGAGCTCTAACCTCCTACCGAGAACGTTCTTCCCTTAATTTACAGAAGCCACTTCACCCTGATTCACCCCAGAAGCAGAAATTCTAGGTTTTGGACCCCAATTCTCCTGGAGAGGACTGCAGCAGTAATGGCTGACTGTTGCAGGGTTAAAAACCCAGTTCTGGCAAGGCATGGTGGCACACGCTTATAACCCCAGAACTTGGGAGACTGAGACAGAAGGATCGCAGGTTCAAGGACAACCTCAGCAAGCAGAGAGATTCTCTTCAACCTAGAAAGTCCCTGTTTCCAAATAAGACATAAAATCAGGCTGGGCTGTGGGTGTAGCTCAGAGGTAGAATGCCTCTGGGTTCAATCCCCAGTGCTACAAAAAAACAAAAACAAAACCACCAGGTCCCTGACTCCAGATGGGATAAACTCACTGTGTCATTTATGCTCCGGAGCTACTTTTGGATCAGGCTGGGGCTGGAACTTCACCTTAAATTTATTTATTACTCCCTTGCTTGGCTTCTCCTTCCCCAGTCTGCTTCCCTTTCTCTCTTCCTAGTTTCTCCTGGAAGCACTTCCTTAATAAATCGCTTGCCCACACACCCATGGCAACCCAAGTCAGTTCCCTATCAGAAAATAAACTCTTCGTGGACAGACACAGTTTACAAGAAATAATCTTTTTAATCTCCCGCAGTGTCTAGCCCAGCATGGGATACCACCATGAGTCAATACAGTCTTTGGTTTAGATTTTTCTCTCTTTAGTAAGAATTTGAAGATCTTAAGGGGTGATCCCAGTAGTACATTACAAGCAAGGACATCTGTAAGTTATCAGCTATACAGCCACGTAAAGCCTTTGTCCAAGAATTTTTTGGACAGTTCTGATTTCTGTCTGTCAGACTGCTTTCCAGACGGTGTGTCCTGGTGCGCGTGGGGATATGATGTGTGTTTGGACAGCAGGGGGAATGATGCGCTACCTAAGAGGCAGCCAAGCAGCCAAAGGGAGTAAACTTGAGCATTATTTAAAAAAAAAAAAAAGCAAGGTTCTTAAAGTGAAGCATGACTGCACCTCCAATCCGGCTCCATCCCAACCAGCTG
>PVLC010001696.1:92533-134734 GCA_004027655.1 Graphiurus murinus
CCTTCTGGAACCAGCTGGAGAGAAGAGCTGGAGAAAAAGCAAGGCTGGTGTTTCCCTTGTGTAAATCTGTTGAGCGCTGTTTCCTCCGGGGCAAAGGACACAATACTTGTATGCCCAAGGGAAAGCCGACATCGTCCCGACCCGGAAAAGACCCTTGCGGAGGACCAGGAGTCCAGAGACCCTGGGCCACCACGTGGCTTCTAGGCGGCCTCTCCGACCCTCCCCCACCCACCTCTGCACCCGGCTGCAGGAGGCGTCGAGCGGAAGCTGGAGACCGCGCCGCGGAGGCGGACGCCCGCCGCCGTCTCCTAGCAACGCCCGCCCCGCCCCGCCCCGCCAGGCCTGGCGCGCCAGCGCCCGGGAGGGAGGGGGAAACCGCTCCCCGTTGCCATGGCAGCGCAGCCGCCACTCTTGACGCCGGGGGCGCCAGCGGGGAGCGCGGGCCCCGAGCCCCGCGTGGGTGACCCGGTGGCATCCTCGCTTCTCCTCTCCGGCGCGGGGACCAGACCTCGCGCTCGCAAGTGGCGGAGCAGGAACTGAGTCTCCCCAAAGCGTGGCCAGGCTCGACACCATTTGCACCCGGCTCCCTTCCCCGCCGAGGAGGACCAGTGAAAGTTGGGGACTTATCAGTGTCGCTAGGACCGAGTTGGTCATTGGGGCTGGGGCGAGGTTGAGTTTGGGGGGTTTGGGAATCTCGTTACCCCCAACCTATATAGGAACGCGCACACACAACACACACCCCTGCGACCTAACGTCGTGGCCTTTCCCCTTCCGCTTTTCCCTAACAGGATCCTTAATCTTAGAAGAATATGCAGAGAACCCAGCGGCTCCATGATCTGCCTTTTAAAACAACACTGAAAATAAGTATCCCATTTCTCGAGGGCCATTTTAAACTGAAAATTTCCATGCCTGGAAGGGCAGACTGGATTCTGGACTCGAATTTGCATTCTTCTAAATCTCTCTTTGCAGTGAGCGGCGCCTGGAGAATTCAGTTGTAGGATTTTAAATTTAAACGTCTGCCCCCTCTAGCTAGTGTAAGGATCGCTTTGCCAAGGACCCACTCACAAACACAAAG
Source organism: Graphiurus murinus (assembly GCA_004027655.1). Taxonomy (NCBI): domain Eukaryota; kingdom Metazoa; phylum Chordata; class Mammalia; order Rodentia; family Gliridae; genus Graphiurus; species Graphiurus murinus. The sequence goes on from PVLC010001696.1 coordinate 93,609, forward strand.
CCACACGCTTCTCAGTCATTCTCTGGCTAGAGAGTATTTTTAACTGAGACGGAGTCGGTCACGTGTTTGTGAGTTTAATCAAATTGACAAGGGCCCTGAGCGAGAAAAGCTTGCAATCTAATTCGAAGACAACATTAGGTACATAGAAAAGCATTCTCTTTGGACTTATTTGAATCAGAGCTTTTCAAATGGAATCTCCTGCATATATTTTTCTCGATCTGCTGCAACTGGAAAATTCAAATCAAAACCCTATTTCTTATATTCATTTTTATGGTAAACGTGCTGGTAAATGTATCTGGGCTGAGATTACGCATTTTCTTGATCAACAAGGAAGCGCGTGCAATCACTGTGAATTGAGCACCTTGCTGATTGAGCAACACTTGAACCTGGAGGTATGAACAACCCTAATCTTAGAATGAGGATCCTCCATGGTGAATTTCAAAGGCGTATTCACACCTAGCTTTTCTCTACTCCAGAGGATCATTCACTCGGAACTTTTTTAACCTTCGCTTGGCCAGAGTAGTTAATCTCTTCCATATAACCTTTTAGTTTGAAAACATGATTGTGCTTGTGCAAATAATCGTATGAAAATTATACAACCTCTTGCTCCTAGTTATTTTCTTCCCCGGCCCCCCTACCCCAGTATCACAACATAACCTTGTAATTTCCACAGTGGAGAATACCAGATGAATTCTGAAAGTGAAATTAAAAGCCTGAGATTCTTTGTTTAGCATTGGGAGGAAGAAAAAAGAAATAACCTATGAAACCTTTGTGTACTTAATGAACTTTTTGTGCGAAGGGAAAAATCACTAAATCGGTTTCAGATTTGGCAGTTTAAATGTGACAACAGCAGACACCATAACAACGAATTTTATGGTAAAATTAAATTAGCACTTAAGAACGTTAATTTTTATTTGGTAATTTTCATAGTGCCTCTGATTTTCCATTCATTCGCCTACAGTTCTTTTCACAGAGGTTATTCATCAGTGTAAGCCCAGAACAACCCAACTGTAGGGTATTGGACAGAGGCCACAAGTGTTTGGCAAATAGAACTGCCCAGATCAGCTCTTTAGCAGGTTGGTGGTTTTCTCTAGATTCTGAATCTGAGTTACACACGAGTTAGCCCAGCCTCCACTCCCTATCCTTCCTTGACTTTGGAGAACTCAGCGGACACCGGAAGAACCCCTAGGATTTATGCATGCCCTACTTTACGAACAATAGTGGAACGCTGAGAACCTCACCAGATTTTCCACATAATTTTCTTTTTTTTTGCGGTACTGGGGATTGAACTCAGAGGCATTCTACCTCCGAGCTACATCCCCAGCCCCCTATTTTTTATTCTTTATTTTGAAACCGAGTCTCACTAAGTTGTGGAGTGCCTCACTAGGTAGCTGAGGCTGGCTGCGAACCCGGATCCTCCGGTCTCAGCCTCCCGAAGGCTGGGATTACAAGCGTGCGCCACCACGCCCGGCTTTCCACATAATTTTCTAATGTGCAGACAAGCTCCATGCTGTGGATCCAGTTAGTTGTCAGGACTGCAAGGTTTCTACCTTATCATTTATGGTTATTGTTTCCTCAGGAACCTAATATTTGTCAAACACAAGATCCTCTTTGCATACTTACCTTTCCTTTTTTCCAATCAGTGACCATAAGCTTTAAGCATCTTATCATTATTACAACCAGCCTCTTATCTAATCCTCCATTAAACTCGATTTACTGCTTTCTCTATACCATTTTAATCTTTTAGAGGCTTATCATAATATGGACTCTTTAATGAAATATTTTTATCATGAGCATATACTAACCTTTCTCCATTTTTCCAGATTTCTCCACTTTTGCTCATTTACCTATGTGCCTTAATTTCCCTTTAAATATTCATGTTTCCCAGTTTCATTTCTTATATAGCACAGTGATGTGAACCAGAATTCTTATCTTGTTACCACAGAAATGGTTGTTACCACAAAATGTGGAATCGTCTTGTTTAGCTTTTAATGTCTTATATTTAGCTCTCCTGATCTCAGGAAAATACAAATGCGTCTGTTGCTGGAAAATTCCCCCATCTTAAAATCCTAAAACCCTTCTCGTAAGGCTGCAAGGCCACCTCGAATTCTCAGCTCATTCCCTTGCATTTGAAGCGGCAATGTGGTATGCTAATTAATAGACTACGCTGTGGACTCAGCCCTGGTTCAGGTCCTGGTCCTATCACTTATGATCTGTGAAGCTTTATTTTTTTTTTTAGCCTCTCTAGACCTCAGGATTCTCATCTAGAAAATGGGATGATAGTCATTTAGCTCATGAGGTTTGGGGGACTTAAAAGATTAAATGAGATAATTCTTGTAAAGTACTTGGCATGTAGTCAGCACTTAACATCATCAGAGGCAATCAGAATCATCATTGTTAATATTTTATCATTATTAAAATTTTGTGTCCACTGTCACCAATTAACCTAGCCTAAACTGGTTAATTAGATTTTCATAGAGGAACAGGATTTTGACAGAACATAAAACAGGCATTTTGATGAAGGAAACGGAAAACATCTAGAACGTGGGCCAGCAGCTAGAGGGGGGTGTACACACCATAGAATGATGTTCATAAAATTAATTACGACTAGATGAAGACATGAGAGATGACTTTTTAAAGTAAATGCAAGATTGTGAGGGTGGCCAGATAGGAAAACTATGGGGGGAGAATTCTGATGAATTTAAAAGATGGAAAACTCAGAGGGAAAGACTTTTTTTTTTTTATCAATTGGGGTTCCCTGGCAAAGGTCAGAATCTGCTCTAGGGAGTTTAAATAGAAAGACATTTTTTATAGGATGACAAATGGCTCCCGTGCTTGTTTTTAGGGTTGAGGACACCCTCTGCATTGAGCTTCAGGAATAACGTTCCAACTTATAGAACTGGGTCACTGTGGGAACTCTCGCCTGCCTTCTGTGCAACAGGAAACTTCCTGCCAAGTTAAATAGCTGCTGCCTTGGGAGCCACACTGCCACAGCCATGATCAGAAATCTGCCACCATTAAGAAACTGCCAACACTGGCAGCCACTGTGATTGGGGCTCTCCCCTACTGCAGCCAGCTGCAGAGCCCTGGGGCCTCTGGAAATCGACACCAGCAAAATGAGCGGGCTGTGCCCAGTCTGATAGCGACGAGGCTAGTGACTACACATCGGACCTGTTAACCCTGTGGAAGGTATGCTCAGCCACTGCTTGATCGAGCTGGCCAATAGAGACGGCAGAGGCAGCAGAAGTGAAGCTGGAATCAACCGAGTGCCTCGTGAGAACCCAAATTATATTTAGAACTTTGCTTCAAGGAAATGTGAAGAGCAAGCTCATGGTGTCGTTCCCCCTCTACAGTAGAGGAAGACGTGCTAGGAGGAGGTGGGAGACGAGTGAGCACCTGTCCACCTTGTCCACTCTAGAGCTCGCCTTTGGCTGCTAAATGATCATGTACTCTGTTTCCTAAAGTGAAGCTGTCAAGTCATAACCGACAAAATACAGCAGGTCCTCACCAATGTTCAAATGCACTTGCCTGTTCCCCAAAGGAAGACCAACACTTCTCAGCATCCAGCTCAGGGGAATGTTAACTTTTTTCCCTTTAACCTATCACAACCCAGGTTTGAAGTTCCACAACCTATGGACCAGAGAGTAGTTAATCAGTACACACACACACACACACACACACACATACACACACTTTTATAGAACATTAGAGGCAAAGGGGAAAACATCAAAAGGAAAGTTGTTAACATATGTAAATAATACGAAGAAAGGAAGAAAAATATATGAGTAGCTACTACAGTCCGCACTATTGCTATTAGTCATGAGTCTTGGTTGGTGTTAGGGTCTATGGGGGCAAAGAACACACAGCCAGATAGCAGGGAACAGGCTTTATTTAGGAATAAAACCCAGAAGGAAGCATCTGACCGGGAAGAGAGCCCACGAGAGTCAGGCGCCGCCTCCGTACAGGCTAGGAGGGGCTTTTTATGGGGCAAGGAAGGAGGGGCCCAGGAGCAGTCGTGTAAGCCCCTGGTTGGTGTGCTAGCGGCCAGGTCATCTCAGGGCAGGACAATGGACAAGGGGCGTTTTCTTTCTTTGTTCCTTTGTTCTCAGCCCTCCCCCAGCATGACCTCTTGGCCAAACCTCACAGTGCCCACATTCCAGAGGTTTTATAATATTTATATTGGGAAATGAGCGGCCGTTTTGCTGGACAATGGGGTGGAGGTGGATCTAGGGCTAGGAGGTGTGACGTAGGCACCATGAGGGTCATAGAGGTTTTGTGTGTTTGGGAGGAGCAGGTATTGGCCTTTGATCTGTAAAAAAAACCAAACAAACAAAAAACAAAAACAAAAAACTTTGTTAATAGAGTGGTTAGTGATTTTTGAATTTGTGACAAAGTCAGGTTGATTATGCATGACCCAAAAAGTAGGATGAGAAGAAAATGAATAAAGGAGTTAAAAAGGAGCCATGCTATCCAGGAGGAACCATATCCGAAGATTTCTGTTCATTGGTGGATATTATCTAGTTGTTTCTTTTTATCAGCTATTAAACTGGTTATCTTTTTGAACTTTTAGTAATGTTAAAACACATTTTAGAAAATCTTTTTTTTTTTTTTTTTTGCGGTACTGGGGATTGAACCCAGGGGCATTCTACCTCCAAGCTATATCCCCAGTCCTATTTTTTATTCTTTATTTTGAAACACTAAGTTTCGGAGTGCCTCACTAAGTAGCTGAGGCTGGCTGCGAACCCGGATCCTCCGGTTTTAGCTTCCCAAGTACTGGGATTACAAGTGTGCACCGCCATGCTGGGCTCAGGAAATTTTTTGACAGTTGATATTTCTAACTTCCTTCCTCTCCTACCCATTCCATGTAGCCGTTGCTCCCAGCAACTTGTTCAGAGGGCTGGACTTTTTGCCTGTTGACATGACCTAAACTTTCATTCCTGAGGCCTCTGAGTTCTTTAGGGTTACTGAAGTCTTCTCTTCACTTTTTTTTTTTTTTTTGCCCTTAGATGTAGGAGGCACCCAGAGAATTGACTAGCCCTTAGCAGCCTTACTTCTCTCTGATATTCAGGAACAAGGATAGGGAATCCAGTGATCACAGGGCAGTCTCAATTCTAGCCTGGTGACGCCGTGTGTTCCCTGATAGACACCTTCCCTTGAGTCTACCAGCCTCTCAACCAACCCAAACTCCAAGTTGAAGGTAGCTTAGATTAAGTATAGAAACATGTAAGAAGATCAAGCCTACAATATTTATATTTTGTTCAGAAAGGAATCTGTTTATAATTGTTAATTTTAGTTTAAGAGAATGTAGCATCTTGGTTTAACAGTTTTATTATTCCAAATAAGTGTTATAATTGGTTTAGGCTTGTTATTTGCAAATTGAAATCTTTCCCACATTTATACAAAGTATTAGAGCACTTAAGAGAATTTAAACAACATAATTATAAAGTTATAGTTTGAGTTATGGATTTTATATACATATAGTTATACGATTCAACATGACTTATTAAATTTATAAGAATAATACAAACACTTGAGCAGTTTTTTGTTAGTTAAGATAAATACTTGAGTTATGGCCAAAGGAAATCTAATATATCAAATATATAAATGTAGTTTAAAATGTTTAAAGGAGTTTTAACTGAATTTATAAAACTTTCCTTCCAAGTGATTGTCAAAATTTGATAGCTTTACATATAGAATAATAAAATTTGTAAGTTGAATTTAAGACAGGGTTGATAAACATTTTCTGTAAAGGAACCAGATAGTATCTTAGGCTTTGTGAGCCCTATGGTCTCAGTTTCAACTACTCAACTGGTTTGATTTAGCATAAAAACAACCATACACAATATGAAAACAAATGATGGTGGCTGTGTTCCAATAAAACTTTATTTACGCTAACAGGCAGGCAGCCAGATTTGACTCATAGGCTGTTGTTTGCCAACCTTTGATCTAAAGGATTGAAGATTTTTACATTTATAAGTTTTAAAATTTATAACTTCCAATTGAAACACAGATGTAACTACTAAATAATTATTGATGTACACAAAAGTAATCCTCAAAGGTATCTAAAAACTCACATTTAAATGAAGTATATGAGCTGGCGGTGGTGGCACACACCTGTAATCCTAGTACTTGGGGGCCTGAGACACCGGTTAAAAGCCAGTAGCAAACTGTAACTTATCGAGACCCTATTTCAAAATAAAAAATAAGAGCTCGGCATGGTGGTGCACGCTTGTAATCCCATTACTTGGGAGGCTGAGACAGGAGGATTGCAGGTTTGCAACCAGCCTCAGCTACTTAATGAGGCCCTCCGCAACTTATTGAGACCCTTTTTCAAAATAAATAATACAAAATAGGGCTGAGGTTGTAGCTCGGTGGTAGAATGCCCCTGGGTTCAATCCCCATACTGCAAAATAAATAAGTAAATAAATAGGGCTGTGCACATAGAGATGTAATGTCCCTGAGTTCAATCCCCAGTACCAATAAACAAACAAATTAATTGATTAATTAATTAACTCTGGCCTCAGAGATAATGTGCTAACAGCAGAAAGAAGGTGGGTCTTTGAGTTTGGGACATGGTTTCAGTTCCTAGCCTTCCTCCCCAAGAATTCTATTTGGGGGAACTAATTTAGCCTCTGCTCTTCATAAACAGAAAAATATCATAGAAACTACACCCTTAGAGTTGTGATATTCAAATGAAATATTACATAAAAGTGTAATAGTGTTACTATCAGGACCAAATTGCTGGGCCAACAAATGTGAATATTTGTAAAATGCCTTATACTTTCTTATACCAAAGTATAAATGCATTTGTACAAATATAGGTTCACAAATTGTACAAGAATCTTGAATAATTTTTTTTACCACTCTCACCACTCTAATAATTTATATCTTGTTGTAACCTATCTATAATGTTCTGATAATCAGAATTTGAACTAATATAATACTCAGAATTTTGTCTCATTAACATTAAAAATATTAACATCATCATTTTATAATTTCAACAGATTCAATTTCTTTTCCAGGAAAATCCAAATATTATGATTTAATTCATGTTTTCCTGTGCCATAGTTTGCCATTTAATTTTAGAATCAGGAAGAATTTTAGAAATCATCCATTCAGCTCTACATGTTTAGAAATGAGGACAATGGAGGAATTGATAGGTTAAGCAACTTGCCCAAGGACACATAATTTTAGGAGCACATTCATCATTTAATTAAATTAAAAATTAAAACAAAACAATAACGATGGACTCTTTGTATTTTTGGAGCCTATTTAGCGCGTATATTCTGAGCCTTACACACATAATGCACTAGTAGAGAGAGTGGATAAGTGAATTACAGCTAAGAAGCCATACTATAGTCTTCTCAAACTCTATTGGAGTGGACAACTTGGAATCTTATGGAGGAAAAATGATCACTCATTCCTTTGGGTCCTGTATTTTTCTCATTTGTTCTGTAATTCCTCTGTACACTTCCTAAGATATATTGATAGACTAAAGTAGTAGACAAATCAGCTGTTACATTCTTTTCCAGCATTTGGCCACAGAGGGTTCGCCTGTTTAGTTTACCACCTTATTTTATTTAGTCTAATCAGCTCCCCATAAGAAACACTATGGAGGAAGATTGGCCTCGGTATATGTTCTCACGCTGGCATTGAAATGCACTAATAGACATTAAATGTGGAAATCCCAACGTGCTGAGATAAATTTGCAACTATAAAATGTAATTTCCTTCCATTCTTTTCAAAGGTTGAGAATGGCTCGTTAAAACTCAAATATTTATGTTGTTTTGATGGTATCAGAAAAAAGAGCTTGTTTTCATTCTTTTTGCTGAATCTGGTTTCAAAGTTTATAATGCTAAGCTTGGTTGTCCTCAGTTTGGGGGACAGGGTCCCCTGGGCACTTGCATGACTAGCGTGGGTTTATAGCGAGTCCTTTCCTTCCCACCAAATTGCCATTCAGTATTTTCTATTATGTATAGAATACATACACGTATTTATGTTTTATTATAAAATAGGCAGTGTGCTTATGTGTCGTCGTGTAGCTTGCTTGTGTCACCTTGTGTGGATGTTTCCTCAGATGATTAAGCGTCCATTAGCAGCATAATATTGGTAATGGCCCCATAATATTCCATCAAGCAGATGAACCATCATTTATTTACCTACTCTATTCTTGGGCATTTGTTTCCAAGTTTTCACCATTATAAATAATGCTGTGATGAATATACACATGCAGAATCTTTATGTCCAGTTCTGACCACTTATATAAGATGAATTCCTGGATATGAAATTGCTGGGCCAAGAAATGTGAGTATTTGTAAAATTTCTTATATATAATGATCATATTAATACCAGCTATTGCAATCTCTCTTCTTGGCACTGTGCTAACTACTTTATGAGCATAATCTCATTTAATCCTCACAATTAGTTGAGAAATACTATTAATATCCACATTTTTGAGAGGAAATTGAGGCTCATGTCCAGAAAATGGCTGATAAACAATGCAGTTGGCAGACCTCGTGTTTAAACCTGCGTCTGTCTGATTTTAGGGCTATTTTTAATCACTGTGCTCTATTGTCCCTTCCCTATCGCCAAAATATCTTCCAAAAAAGGTTACCACAATTTATATTTCTCCCAGCAATGCAGGAGGGTGTTTGTTTTCCTGTTCTATTGAGGATTCTTTGATTACAAGTGAAGTCGAACAAATTTTTTTTTATGTTTGTTGGCCATTAATACTTCCTTTGTGGATAGTCTATTCATGTCCCTTGTACAGAATACATGTCTGAAATGTTTCCTTTGGAGAGAAAGAGTCAGCTGATCTGAATTCTAATCACAGCGCTATCCCTAATTAGCTATGCCATGGCAGGAAAAATCACTGCAGAGTTCTGGGTCTCCATATCCTCCAGTGGAAAATGAGATGGTTGCATTGGATAATCCCACAGCCCATCTCTAAAATTTTATCACTCCACCCATCAGCCAGTCCACTCATCCTCAATTCTTGTCCCTGGCAAAGGTCACCTATGTAGACTTTCTCCACTTAAATATTTAGCTGGGTTTGGTGGTGCACGCTTAAAATCCCAGTACTTGGGAAGCTGAGACAGGAGGATTGCAGGTTTATGGTCAGACTCAGCAACTTGTGAGGTCCTCTGCAATTTAGTGAGACCCTGTTTCAAAATAGAGAATAAAAAATAGGGCAGAGTACTACTATATATATAATTTAATAAGAGGCCTCTACTCCAAAACATCACTCCCAGACCCTGGGATTCATGTGCCCACCTTGCATCCTTGGGAGCTTAAACATTTTCCTTCCTCATTTCTGCTGAGTTTGCTTCTTCCTGCTTGAAGGTTTCTTGTTCTTTGGCTTCAGTGGCATCCCCTTTTCATGATTTGTTCCTATTCAGATTGCCTCTTTGGTTTTGGCTTTTCTTTCTTCCTGTCCCCTAGAATGCCAGGATTCCCCAGGCCCACCAGTCTTAATTAGGTCACTCTCAGTCACAATGGTCTCCATGGGATTCCTTGAACACACCATGGTTCTTGTTTCAGTCAGCATTAGCACTGCTATAATACAAAACAACTGACCACAAAACCTAGAGGAAGGAAAGTTTATTTCCTCACAGTTCTGGAGATTTCAGAGGTTCAGTCCATGTCAAGCCAGGTCTGCAGAGGCCTTGAATGTGCCCTGTTCTGTTATTCTTACTGCAGTTGGTTATTTGCTTAGTTTACTAATACACTGTCAGTGATTGTTTTCCAACCTGACATACGGTCACACGAAATTCATTTTCTGAAATGGATAGGTGCTTAAAATTGGGGAGCAAGGATGCCCAGTCCAGAGAGACAGAATGGCACCAAACAGGGAGACTTCACATCTCTGTGCCTCCACTATGATACATCAAGAACATACCTCAAGTCCCCTATTTTTTTTTTTTTTTTTGTGGTACTGGGGATTGAACTTAGAGGCATTCTACCTTCAAGCTACACCCTCAAGCCCTATTTTTTACTCTTTATTTTGAAACCGGGTCTCACTAAGTTGCGGAATGCTTCACTAGGTAGCTGAGGCTGGCCGCAAACCCGGATCCTCTGGTCTCAGCCTCCCAAATGCTGGGATTACAAGCGTACGCCACCACGCCCGGCTCCCAGTCCCCTATTTTTTTCCAAACTCTAGTAGAAACTTTGGCCATCTTGGTTTGTCATCATGAGCCCATTCAGGTCTGTCCACACACAGAAATGCCTCTTTATCCTCAAATGTCTCCAGTACAACCTCTTGGAACAGCTGAGCAACAAAACGTCTTAAAGCATATATTGTCACTAAAATAAGAAAGAACATATGTGTTTGGGAAATGGACTCCCTGGGAAGGTAGCCAGAGGCCAGGATGGTGGAGCAAGCAGAAGACAATCACATGGGAGGAGGGAGGCCTCAGGCTTGTTGAAAATTGAGATGTCTTTGGGGGAAGAAAAATCAATATAGGCTATACATCTTTTAGTATAGACCAATGGCGAAAACCATCACAACTTTTTTTTTTCTTTAAGGATTCAAAAATAATTATCTTATGATGTGAGATGATAATGCACCAATAAAAGCACATAAAATAATTATCCATGCATATTACCTGGTATTTTCTTAAATACACACACACATACACACACACACACACACACACACACACACACACACACACTCATGAGTACTGTATTTCAAAAAGATTTTAAAATAGCAAAGTTGCCTCACATGGGCAAATCAATGCTTGGTCACTCCCTAAAGCACCCCATGGGTTTATCGTCAGTTCTAACAGCCTGAGACTCAGGGTTCTCGTTAAGATCAATCTTGGTACTAACAGTAAATGCCTAGTCAGATGTGCAAAAATAACACCCACCTCCCCCCACTCCCCTTCACATTTCCCCAAAAACCCAACTGATCTTTTCTAATAGCTTCCAAAGTGTGTTTTATGCATGCACATGCATGCGTGTGTGTGTGTGTGTGTGTGTGTGTGTGTGTGTGTGTGTGTGTACTAGGGATTGAACCCCTAAGGTTGTTCTACCTCTGAGCTACACCCCCCAGCCCTTTTTGTTTTTTTATTTTGAAACAGGGCCTCCTTAAGTTGCTGAGGGTCTTGCTAAGTTGCTGAGGCTGGCCACGAACCTATGATCCTCCTATCTCAGCCTCCCAAGAACTAGGATTACAAGTATGCACCACCAGCTAATATATATATTATTGAATCATGCTCTATGAATATAATGCCCTTAGTTATTGCCTTCCCACCCCCCTTGTGGTTTCCACTAGGTCTTCACTGTTAATGACCCTCGGAGATGATACCTTATCCATACGACATTCACAGAAGATGAAGAAGAGAGTTCGATGGCAGGTAATGGACTGTGCACATAGCACTACATACTGTGTGTGTACATATTGCATGGAGGTGCTGGGGATGGAACTCAGGGCCTCAAGTGTGCTGAGCATGTGCTCAACCACTGAGCTACCCACCCCACAGCCCCTACCTTTCTGGGTTGAGAAATTTAAACTTGTGGCAGGTCCAGGTATCTGTCATGATATAACAAGACACAATTCAAAACTCCTACATACTTATATTCGCTGGGGTGACAGGAGGAATGGACCTCCTCGCCTCTGCCTAGAGTCAGTCCCCTCTTCTTCTTGATGTCCTGAGCACCTGCTCATCTTTAAGCCCTGGCCCAAGCACCAGGTCCTCTGAGACTGGCCCTGGGACCCTCTGAGCTGCTGCAGCCCCTCCCTGCCTCCAGTCATCCTCCTCTCGACAGATGGCACCAGAAAGGCCTAGAATTTTCTCTATCCTTAGTGCACTACCCTGCATGCAGCATACTGCAACCAATATTTGTTAAGTGAACAAATGAATTAATGAATATTATTCAAAAAAGACGGGGGAAATTGGCATGCGGTAAGCACATTCCAGAAAGTAAGAATCAAGAAGAACTAGTGCTCATCCAAACAATTTAAGCTGGGATAGTCCCAGAGTGAAATCTGCTTTCTTTTTTTGTGGTACTAGGGATTGAACTCAGGGTTACTCTTCCTCTGAGCTATACCCCTAGCCTTATTTTATTTGTTTGTTTGTTTGTTTGCCATACTGGGGATTGAACCTGGGGTTATTCTTCCTCTGAGCTATACGCCTAGCCTTATTTTATTTCTTTGTTTGCAGTACTGGGGATTGAGCCCAGGGGCATTCTACCTCCCAGCTATACCTCTAGCCCTATATTTTATTCTTGAGTTTGAAACAGGGTCTCACTAAGTTGTGGAGGGCCTCACTAAGTAGCTGAGGCTGGCCACAAACCTGTGATTCCCCTGTCTCAGCCTCTCAAGTACTGGGATTACAAGCATGCTCCACCATGCCCAGCCTTTATTTGTTATTTTGAAACAAGATCTCACTAGGTTGCCCAAGCTGGTCTCCAGTTGTGATCCTTCTGTCTCAGCCTCCAGAGCACAGGCTTGTGCCACTGTACCGGGTGTGAAATGACTTTTCAGCCTTTGCTGAGAGTAGTGCTGTGCAGATTCAGGCCCAGAGTGCATGTCAGTTCTGAGCAGATCAAGGTGCAGCTGTGACACACAGAAGAGCTGAGAGTCACATTCAAGCACACAGTTAGACTGACTTGATTTTTTTTTGCGGTACTGGGGATTGCAGTACTAGGGGCGTTCTACCTCCGAGCTCCACCCCCAGCCCTATTTTTTATTCTTTATTTTGAAACCGGGTCTCACTAAGTTGCGGAGTGCCTCAAAAGGTAGCTGAGGCTGGCCATGAACCTGGATCCTCCGGTCTCAGCCCCCCAAATGCTGGGATTACAAGTGTGCACCAGCTCCTGACTTGATTTAAATACAGTAAAAACTGCGTTTTCCAGAAATTTATCCCAGCCAAAGTTCTAGGGGGAAAAAAATCATATCCTGTTATTTTTTAAGAAAAAATCTTCATGTGCATACCTCATCTCATAAAGAAGCAAATATCTCTGAGGGAAGGTGGAGAGAGACTCTCGGGGCCAGAACAAAAGGCTGAACCACTTGCTGCTATCCTGGAACTCAAGTGTTCTTCCCTAAAACATGTATTTCCTCTTCTTTTCCCTCTCCTAGAACTTGAAACACTCTCTCTTGGGAAGCCAGTTTTTTGGAGAATTATCATTACATTTCTAGGAACTATTCAATTCAACTGAAGTTCGATTACATTAGCTTTCTTAGCTCCCAGGTATAAGGCCCTCTGATGCCCTTTATGTGACGCATCCTGTAGCACTGATTCAGGGAGAGCAGGTAGGCTTTGATGAAATAGGCATATGAATGGTCTAATCCTTCCTTCACGTTGCTCTTGAGACTCTCCGAGAATATGCAGCTGATTATATCACACCCCCAGGCAGATGCTGTTCATCACTCTTTCTCTCTTACAGAATAAATATCAAATTCCTTAAAGTAAGGGATATTTATGTGGCTTATCCAAACAAGATTGTCCCTGCCCCACCTCACCTCGCCCCAACCCTCCACTTAGAAAGCAAATCTCAAGCATCCTTAGCAGGACAAGAAGATAGAGACCACACTGGTTGATTAGATGTCTCTTCCTTTAAAAATCTGAATTTGTAAGAACCAAAGCAAAAGTAAAAGGGGATTGCTTCAAACTTTCCAAAGAGGGACTGTGACTGAGCTCTATACATAACCACTGAAGAGCGTGTTAACAAGCGCACGTCGGAGCGTGCATTCCACTCACCTGACCTAGGGGTGCACGATCCTAGGGGTGCACCTCACCCGCCACCTCTCCTCGGTGGATACCAGCAGCGTCCTCAGCCAGCAGGGGACCCAGGGCGACCGCTCCACCCGCTGTTTACCTGCTCACTGTTGTTCTCTCGCATGCTCATGCTGCTCCACCCTGTCCATGGTTCACTTCTGGAAACCTACATGCGTTCATGCGAGAGTCATCACCCCCTTCTGCACTAGCATTGAAATGCACCAGTTCCTTGAGAGCTTCCAAAGTGTCTTGTCTGTGGTCTCTCAGACCTCAGGGCTCAATACGCAGCCCTGCTGCCTCAACCACGAAGCCTTCATCAACTGCCATGAATACATCTATGTCATATGTTCCTACTTCTGTTGCTTTGGAGTCTGGACCCATCCCAGGAGGCACTGTGACAGCGGGTTCTGCCGTCCAGGATCCTGGGATAATGGACTTGGCTGACGTGTTGCTGCTTGACCGTTTCATGCCCACTGCACGCTGGCTACATTAACAAATCTTCTAAGCCCTTCAGTGGCTGGCTCTTCTGCTATTCCAGCCATCTCCGGTCACCTTCCTCTCCATCCAACTCCATCCAGCTGCCCTGAGGCCATTGGTATGATCATTTTCACTGTTCTGCATTGATAGTCATAGAAGGAGCCACTTAGAAGGTTTATGTTGTGCCGCCTGCTTTGGGGAAGGCTCCGTGGGGTAGGCTTAGACTTGGATCTCAATTTGGGCTCTATTGCCTAGCATCTTGGTGACCTTGGGCCAGTCCTTGAGGGCTTTCATTTTCACTATTACCAGCTTCTGTTTCCTTTCTGAAAAAGCTGAAATACCAGCTGCCTCGTGGTATTGGATTACGTATGTATGTATGTGTTGGATTACATATGTATGTATGTGTGTTCCATATGCGTATATACACATATAATATATATATTGTAATATTTATTGTCCATCTCTTCCTTTTATATTTAGTGTCTTTGTTTCATTGCCTCTTTGTTCTAGCCTGCAGTTTGCCTCCATCCTCCACCTGCTAAAACCTACCCACATGTCAAAGCCCAAGGAAAGTGCCACCTTTTTAAAAGAATCCTTCCTATAACTTATAGTCTCGGAGGTCAATTTCCTGTGGGTTCCCATAGCTCACAAGATACACGCATGTGCACACACACATAATATATACATATATATGTATGTATGTATTGTACTATACTGGGGATTGAACCCAGGGCATTCTACCTCGGTGCTATACCCTCAGCCCTTTTCATTTTTTATTTTGTAACAGGGTCTTTCTAAGTTGCTGAGGGTCTCACGGAGTTGCTGAGGCTATCTTTGAACCTGCGATCTTCCTGTCTCAGCTTCCCAAGAACAGGGATTACAGGCATGCACCACCATGCACAGCTGATTTATATATCTTGTAGCCTAGGTTTTCCAGGGCATGCAGAATTGGAGTAACAACAACCACAAAACAGTCACAACCAGCATTTGTCCAGGCCTGTCTCTACCTGTGACTGAAGGAACTTCTCTCCCCAACTCCCTTTGCCCAACTACTTCCTGCCTTGGGGCACATTTTGTAGCCGCTCTGACCACCTCAACTCTTAGCCTTTTACCCTTTCCCAATTCCACACTTATCCTTCATAGCACTAACTCAGTGAAATGCTCATTTATGCAAGTAAGAATTCGGCTCTGTTTGCCCCAAGCAGACCAAAACCACTTGGGACCAGGGCAGTCTGACTGGCTGGTCAGTGGGTCCCCAGCCTCTAGTCCAGGGCTCAGGACACAGAGAATGCCCAGTGAGCACTTGGGGCATAGGTAACGCAAGCCCCAGGAGGCGCCTCAGGTTTGCCCCTCCACACTTAGCTCCGCTCACCTGCTCCCACTCAGGATGCCTCCTGCTGCTGGAGGGTGGAGCTGCTGATGCTTAGGGAAAAAAGCCTTTCTTTCTTTTTTTTTTTTTCTGGAACTGGGGATTAAACCAAGGGCCATTCTACCTCTGAGCTACACCCCCAGTCCTAGTTTTTATTCTTTATTTTGAAACAGAGTCTCACTAAGTTGCAGAGGGCCTCACTAAGTAGCTGAGGCTGGCTGAAAACCTGTGATCCTCCGGTCTCAGCCTCCCAAGTACTGGGATTACAAGTGTCCACTACCGCACCTGGCTAAAAAGAAGAAACTTCTATCTTGTGAGGCTATCGGGATACCACCGAGGATCACACTGGCTGACATGCCTTGTCCTCTCACATGTCTCTGATCCAACTTCTGTCTGGAACATTCAGCTGCTTAAAACACTGCATGGCTGCCATGTCACATAACCCCAGTAGGAGACAAAACTGCTCACCAGCAAGAAAATGATGGGACCATGGGGACTGGGTAACCTCCGACATGTTTTCAATGAAAGGCTTTGTCCATTTGAGCTTCTCCCCTTCAGACGCAGGGACATCGCTAGAAGCCCAGCACCCTCAACCTGCCTCATCTGCTCTGGCCTGGAAGCACGGATTTTGCAACCATCTTATGCATCTCCAGTCTGCCTCCCGTTATGATAACTTCTCCCCTGAAGACACGTAGACTCCTACCAGGTATACCCCAAAGGACCTCCAGATACTCTGAGATACAACCTCTCCTAGGGCGTTATTCTGGTTTTGCACCATACTCATAGCACCTGATCCAGTCATTATTTCATGATAGTCTTCATACCTACCTCCCTAGATTTTATATTCCTTTGAGAAAGTTCTTAGCCAGGTGTTGTGGTGCATGCCTGTTATCCCAGTCCTTGGGAGGCTAAGACAAGAGGATTTCAAATTTGAAGCCTGCCTCAGCAACTTAGCAAGATTATTTCAGAATTAAAAAATAAGAATGGCTGGAGGTGTAGCTCAGAGGTAGAATATGCCCTCCCCCCAGATTCAATCCCCAGGACAGAAAGAAAGTTAGTTCTCTGCTTTATTTGTTCTTGAATTTCTGTCTTTTTTTTTTTTTTTTTTTTTTTCCAGTACTGGGGATTGAACTCAAGGGCATTCTACCTCCAAGCTACACCCCCAGCCCTATTTTTTATTCTTTTATTTTGAAACAGGGTCTCACTAAGTTGCAGATGGTAGGTAGATAAGGCTAGCCGGGAACCCGGATCCTCCAGTCTCAGCCTCCCAAATGCTGGGATTACAAGCGTGTGCCACCACGCCCGGCGGGTCTCTCTGTCTTTCTGTGTGTCTCTCCCTCTCTCTTACACCTAGCCCAGGCCTTCCACATGTTAGTTGCTTAGTAAATATTTGCTGCACGGCTTGGTGAATGAGTGGATGAGCCGTTATCAAGGGAGAACAATTTCAGCAGAGTCCCATGGAGGGTCCAGGAAAGAGACACGGGACCAGGGTAGGCCGAGAACAGAGGAGCGGGTGAGGAGATGCCTCTTCTATTTGATGGTCACGCCTGAATGTTTCTCTCATTCCTCTTGTTCCTGGGGATGAAAAAGGAAGTAAGGAAACAGTAGATTTGTGCCTTACAGGGCTTCTGCAAAAATCGATGCTTTTTGCTTACAGATGATTTCCTCACCAGTTTTGTAGAGGTCTTACAAAGAGAAAAGGAAGAGAGAGAGAAAACCTGGAGATCCACAGGTGGGTGAAGTCAGCATGAATTAACCAGATTTGTTGGCCAGATATCTGGATCAGTGTGCGCCGCTCCATCTTCCCAGTATCAGGGCACAGGCTTTTACTCTACTCGTGTGGTCACACAGTTTTTTTTTTTTTTTCTCTAGGCTGAATATTTAAAAGGATGCATCTGTCTAGAATGGGAGCTATTTTTTGAGCTTCATGTTTGCATGCGGTTGCACTGTTCTCGTAGACATAGTTTACCACTATTATGCAATGAGTCTTTCACTTCTTCAGATACACGGAGTCTATTTTTACAGTTACCACTCTGTGCTGAATGCAAACGTCCCAGAAGGAGCGTGCAGAGAGAGTAAGGATCTCTGTTCCCGCCATGCCCCCTCTCTGGGTTTTGCAGCCTGTTTCTTTCTTCATGGCATCGCAGGTGACGTGGGTGGTGGAAACATCTTTAACTTGTGCTTGATCTGAGTTTCCTAATTAGAACATGCTCTTTCTCTCCTTAACCTCAAGGATGCTAACCAAGGGGGCAGTAGAAGACTTGGATTTCTATATAGCAGAAGAAATAAAATTCTCCTTCCTCTCCTTTTTCTTTCTTTAATGTTAAAACCAACCCCCCCCACACACACACACACATACATACATACACACACACTGGCTGTAGTGGTTTTCTTCAGTGAGATGCTTTTGAGGGCAGCAGAGGCCGACCCCACTTCTGAAAAATGGAAAAGAAACTACATTTTTGACATCAAGTGTATTTGAATTACTGTGTTGTGTTTCATGCCCTTCCAGAGGAACTAGAGGCCTAAAATTAAAAGAATGAAGTGTGAGTCCTATACGGCCTTAACCATCCTTCTGATTTACTGGGGGTGCTTATACCTTAATCTGTGCCTGATGGCTCTCTCTCTGAGAAAAAGCTGCTGGGTTTCAAGGTAGGTAGTGATCTGACCTAAATTCTCCAGCACAGTAATGTTCTTTGTCTTGTTGGGTCAAGAAATAGGACGTATATATTGGAAGCAGGACTAAAAATTTGACTCTAATCTCTCACAAGATTCCACAGCACCTTCTCAAGCAATGTCATAATCCTGTTTACCAAAGGAAAAAGGCTTCAGGGAAAATATAGACTCTCCTTGAGAGTCAGATGTATTGCTTGTTGTTTTAAATATGTGGATATATTGTCTTCTGCACCTATGCAACCTGCTGTCAATTCATTATGCATTTTCTTAGTATTCTAAAGCTCCATGTAGAAGAAGAAGTTTCATCACAAAATTCGTCTTTACGACATCTGCAGATGTAGCTGAGTTTGTCCCTCTCCTCTCCTTTATCGTTCTCTTTACTCCTCTCCCTTCTCTACCTCTTCTCTATAACTAGCAGGGCTCAGTAAAAATAAACTGTGTGCCAAGATGTAATTTTAGATTTCCTAGTAGCCACATTAAAAACAGTAAGCAAGCATTCGGGAGGCTGAGACCGGAGGATCCGGGTTCGCAGCCAGCCTCAGCTACCTAGTGAGGCATTCTGCAACTTAGTGAGACCCGGTTTCAAAATAAAGAATAAAAACTAGGGCTGGGGGTGTAGCTCGTAGGTAGAACGCCCCTGAGTTCAATCCCTAGTACCGCAAAAAAAAAAAAAAAAACAGTAAGCAGAAGTGGATTAAGTTGATCCTGATCATGTACATATAATATTTAATATGTCCAAAAGATTATCATTCTGATGTGTAATCAATATAGACGCGGGTGATGTGATATTTCACATTCTTTTTTTTACAGTAAGCCTTAGAACTCCAGTGTGTATTTTGCCCTCCGAGCACATCTCAATAGTCACATTTCAAGAGTTAAATAGCCACATGCAGCGAGCGGCTTCCTCATTGGCAGCATAGATACAGAACCTGTCCATCACTGTAGAAAGTGCGACCCAGCAACACGCATCTCACCAGTCCTGGGGCTTTTTATCTAGAATTTGTCTTTCTGAAGAAAGCATTGCCTGTCATCTTTACTTTCCAAAGAGCCTTGGGTCGCATCTTTCTAGACAGCAGACTACCAAGAAAGGCCTATTTCTGACTATTTGGACCTATTTTTCCTCAAGGCTCAAACTGTACCAAAGTCCCAGGAAAGCAAAGACAACAGAGAGAAATCCTTTGCGCACGCCAGCACTGACCACTCCATGCTTCCCCTGATAGTCTCCTGGGAAGCCTTTTATTGGTATAAAAGTTAATTTGCATAGCATCCCTTTCCCTTCCTCAGCCTCACTTATAAAGGGCTTGCCTTGTACCTACCCCTGAAACTGCTCAGAAGTATTGTGCTGGCAAAATGTTTAGCAATCAGCTTTCAAGGAAGGACCTCTGATTTGTAGCATTTGCCAATTTCTGTGGTGTAAATGCTCTCACCTCGGCCAATGACTCCAAGCTACCAGGGTGAAAGTTCTGAAGACGGAGGTGGGAAGAGAGGCTCACATCCGTCAGGAGACAACACCAACTCATGGTTGGAGCATGCAGAAGTCAATGTGGGCTTTTGTTTTCCTTTTCCAGGAACCTTCAGGATAGATTGTCGACAGGTGATATATCACAAAGAATGTTCAAAGGCCTAGTTGTGTTGGGTAAAAGTGTCATTTTAAGCATCATTGAGTTTAGTCAGAAGGCTCACAAGTTAGCTTAATAGACTGTATATAAATAATGAGAAACTTACCGTTCTTATATCCCACATCTGCATCCATAAGTAACAATACTGAGCTAATCAATATCACCTTGTTTAAATATAACTGGAAGTGAGATCAGCTTCCATTAGCACCTTTTTAGTCTGGTCAGATGACAACTAAACCACTGTTGTTCCATAAAAATAAACAAAAATACACAAATAGCTTGATAATGTATCTGAATTTCTCTTAGACCCATGCTTCTGGGAAAACAAAACAAAAAAACCCCCAAATACCCACGTGCTTTGTGAAGCTACAGTAATCTATAAGCAAGATAGACGGTCTTATTTTTGACACTGGGGATTGCATCCAGGGCCATTCTACCTCTGAGCTAGATTCCCAGCTTTATTTCATTTTTTATTTTGAAACAAGATTTCACCAAATTGCGGAGGAGCTCACTAAGTTGCTGAGACTGGCCTCAAATCTGTGACTCTCTTGTCTTAGCCTCCCAAGTACTGGGATTACAGGCATGCACCACCATGCACAGCTGGAATAGGCAATCTTATATGTAATATATAGAGAGTGGGACTAGAAGTTAATAGAGTCTGTATTACCTCTGACAAGCCATAGGATTTGGGGTAAGCCTATACAACTCATTTTCCTCACTATAAAATGAGGGGTTGGACCAGGCCACTGTTTCCCAAATTTTAGCCATTCTCATATACCACCATCATTATTTTCATCATTTCCGTCTGCTACCTGCGCTATGTTCTTAATGTTTTTCTCTAATCAACTCACGTCTTTTAAATTAACAGCCTGAGCCTTTACCTAAGTAACGACATCTATGCAATTGTTGCTTAATACGCTAGTTATGTTTGTTCTAAATGCACATTGATATACAAACATAGCTTTAAATGTAGCTAGTGTGTGAACTTCCTAAAATTATCTTGGGTACCACATGTGGCTGACATCCTTCTTTTTCAGAAACATCGGGCAAGGTGAGCTCTGTGGGTGCCACAGCACTGTTGATCTAAGAGCTGTCATTATCTCAGCCACTTTAGAGCTTACTGTGGAAATTTCAGGATTGATACACCTTGCAGTGATACTTGTCAATCAAGATGAGTGAAACTAATGGATCAGCTAGCCACACTATCGTCTGGGACTCCCGTTACAGATAAACCTGGCTTGAGACTTCTATTCTGAAATGTATTTGCTTCTATACCAAGATAACTTGCTTGCTCCATCAAGCAGCAGAAAGATCTGATCAAAAATTTAAATGAATGCATTTTGCATATAATATTTTGTCTCTTACTATTAAGCTCGGTAAATAGGTTGAAATCTGCATATAAATCACTTATATTTGCCTAGTTGTCTCTATGGGGTTTCTGTGATGGTGCTTTAAATATCATGTGAAAATTTTAAGAGATTGCTGGGCATGGGAGAGAATATAGAATTATTTTTGTAAAAAAAAAAAAAAAGTTTAGGAATTAGAAGGCAGGACTTTCTTTGGAGTTATGCGGCTTCAATAATTTCAACCAGATGAACCGTTGTCAACAATTTGCATTTAAAATACAATTAATTGTGTTAGCCAGCCTGCTATTATACCAGGAAATTAAGATACCATACATGTTTATAATAGGAAATTTCTCAATTGTCTTTTTTAATCCACTATAAAGCTGCACATCTATTCCTGCCGTAAGAAAGAAAAACATATTATGCTGCTAAAGTAATACCAGACTTTCCTAGGATTAGGAATCGTGGATGGTTTGTGGGATTTATGATTTCTATTCTCAAATGAAAACCAGATGGACTAAACCAACAGCATAAACAGTTAAGGGAAAAAATATTGGCAGGAAAAAAAAATCACATTTGATAATTAAATTTGTTGTTATACCTTCTCTTATTTAATGAGATAGTCAGAAACTTGATTTGCAAGATAATGTAACTCCCTAGCTCTGATTTAACCCAATATAAGTTCAGGCTCTATTTTGTTCTGGAATAATTAAGTAACAATATGATAATCAAGTGGGTCTTTTTATTAGAAACAGAAGATTCTTGCCCACCAAAAAAAAAACTTTCAGGGAATGTTCATACTGCCGTTCATTTAAATGTAGGCATAATCAGTTTATGTATATATTTATACAGAAAACAAAACATAAACAAACTTAGTGTGGGCCTGTCCTTGTCAACGTATTAGCAACAGCTACATAATTGCTAACTGTACATTTTCGTAATATCCGGTGTTTTAGCCCAAGTGCAAGGAGCTAATTTACATATGCTTATGAACTAGAGAGTAGAAACAGTTATATTAATCATGCAGTATTTTAGAGAACTCGGGACAGAAGAAATAAACACTTGTTTTGCTATTTAATCTAGACGATTTGCCTAGAATCCTAGATTCACGGGATCGTACATTCACCCACCTTCCACCGGAACTGACTGAGTTGGGCTCTGTGCTCAGCCACCTGGGTGCTGTATCTCATCATCAGTCCACGTTCTCCAGGAGGGGACAGGTTCGCATGGCCAGTGTGGTGCAGAGCTGGGTTTGACTGTCGATGCCCCATACCTGGGTGCTAGGGCCAGAGATGTGTGCCATGGGGTGCTGGGTGAAGGGGCTGGTGCTGCCCATAGCTTAGGATCTTCCAAGGGTCCGGCCAAACTCCCTTTTATTATTAATGAGAAAACAGTGACCTAAAGAGGTAAGTGCCTTGCCCTCAGTATACAGGGGAAATAAGAATATAGATAAAAAGGTAAAGATAACAATGATGAATCGGGTCTTTTGAACTGCTGATAATGTCATTTACTTATCACTGTAGAGTCTTGGTGCCTGGAGTAGGTGAAAAATGTTAGAATTTAGGCCCCATCTTTCCTCCGTTGTGTAATAAGAGTATGCATGGATGTCAAGGAGGATGACATTAACTATGGCTGAAGTAGCGCTGAGAAAATAAAATAACAGTTCCTGTAAGTTCAGTTCAACAAGTATGCATCGAAGGCCGGTGTGCCAGACACAGAGACAAGTTCTGGGTAAAGAATTACACACATGGGAGAGACCGACAAGTACCCTAATTATTATTCAGTGTGACACGGGGAGGTTCAGGGTATTGGTGGCGCACGGTGGACACCGGGTCCAGTGTTGGGCACATGGGAGTTGGAGGGAGTATTGGGGAAATGTCAAGAAGGAGAAAAGTGATCCGGATAGCAGGAAGTTCCTAAGCCGAGGTACCTGGACCCATTTAATGTCCCTGTGCCAGATTCCTTCCTTGTGCTTCTTTCTCTAAGTCCACTCGCTCTCCTTGCCTGCTCCCTGCCGGGAGGCTGCCTTGCAGGGCTGCATGGGTGGGCAGCCTGTCCTACAGCCACCAGTTGGCTCCATCCAATGGGGAACCCCTGGAGGAGGCTTGGAGGGAGGGAGGTGCTGGAGCCGGGTCCTTGAGGCGTGGTTGCAGCTGGCTGGCTGTGTTCTAGGTCACCTCCTCCTCAAGGGTCTCTTCCAGGGTCCTGGAACTGCTCCCTCCTTTAAGTGACTGCAAGTCTCAGATACTCGCTGCCCCTGCGCTTCCCTGTACCCCAGACACCCCTAGGTACACAGTCCCTCCAGTAGACTGTCTTTGGAATATCCCAGTTTCCTGAGCAGGGGAAGAAGCAGTCGTGTGGAGTGGGGTCAATGGAAATGGAGAGGCAGGTGGGAGAGGCCCAGGAAGAGGTTTGCATGGAAGCTGGCAGAGTCTGGGCTGTGGTAGCGAGGGTGCAGACCAAGGCAGCCTCGTAGTATAGTCAGGGCAGGACTTTGGATTTTGTTCTCTGAGGGCTGGAGGGGCATTGGGGGGGGGGGTCTGTAGCAGGGGAGTGACCAGATCTGGTGGTGGTCAAAGATTGCCCTGGCTGGACAGAGAACAACTGTCGTGACCAAGGGTGGGGACCATGTGGGAGGTCAATGTCAGCGCTGATGTGGGACTGGGGGATCTCTGGTAAGGCCATGAGAAATGGCTCATCTGTTTTGAGGGCCCAGCTGGCAGGGCATACTATTTATTTATTTATTTATTTATTTATTTATTTATTTATTTATTTATTTATTTATTGTGGTACGGGGGATTGAACCCAGGGGCAGTCTACCCCAATCCTATTTTTTATTCCTTATTTTGAAACAGGGCCTCACAGTTTCAGAGGACCTCACTAAGTAGCTGAGGCTGGCCGTGAACCTGCGATCCTCCTGTCTCAGCCTCCCAAGTACTGGGATTACATGGGTGTGCCACCACGCCCAGCCAGGGCATACTTTTAGATCATTGGTGGTATTGGGTACTGGGGTTATGATGAACTGAAATACATATGGGCTGGGGTGTAGTTCAGTGGTAGAGCACTCACCTAGCATGTGAAGCCTTGGGTTTGATCCCCAGCATCACAATAAAATAAGCCAGGTGCAATGGCGCACGTCTGTAATAGCAGTACTTGGGAGACTGAGACAGGAGGATTGCAGGTTTGAGGTCAGCCTCAGCAACTTAGCAAAACACTATCTCAAAATAAAAATATAAGAAGAGCTGAGGGTGTGGCTTAGAGGTAGAATGCCCCTGGGTTGAATCCTTAGCATAAATAAATAAACAAACAAACTCAAGGGCTAGGGTATAGCTCAGTGGGTTCAATCCCCAGCACCATAAGAAAAAAAAAGAAACAAAATAAAATAGACACCACTGGACTCTGCCACACTGAGGGCCACTGATACATGACCCACATCCAGTGATTTCTCTGATAAAAGAGTTTTGCCATAATCTCATTCTTGGGTTTTTTTTGTTTTTTTCCCTTTTTCCTGAGCAATGTGTCATTTGCTTTATTTGTCTTACTGCTTCCTACTGTCTACTACCACATGACTTGGAGCTGTTTCTGCTACGAATGTGAGACTTGGTCTGTATTTTCTCCTACCTTCACTCACTTTCTTCTGATGCTAGAAAGATGGAAATTGAGAAGTGAAAAAAGTTCTCAATCTGGTTATCTTTGGAAACTATTATAGAGCAGAAAAGTTTCTCATTCATTACATGGTTGCTGCATGTACCCAAATATAGTGAGAGGCTTTTCCTCTACTACACACACACACACACACACACACACACACACACACACACTCAGAAAAGCTGTTGCCTTAAGTTAGAATCTTTATGAAGTCACTCATATTACAGGGTGCCCTCTTAGTTACTTTATTTGAGAACAAAAACTACCACTGGGAGAAGACATTGCCAGTTTTATATTTTTATAATGGTAAGCTATGGCATCTGTTAAAAGAAAAAGAAGAAAGAAAGCTTTAACACAGATTTAGTAATTATGAATGGGAAATGACCTCCCAGTTACGAGTGTGGGAAATTGTTGAGAATAAGCCTTTTAGAAACACTTTAAGAAGCAGTAAAGCAAAGGATTATCTTGTGGGGCCCACAAACAGTAAAAGGCTGCTTCAGGCATAACATATAATTTCCAAGGTCATTATTAGAGAGATTTCAAAAGGGCTGCATCTTAAACAACTGAGATGGAAATAAAGATGATGTGGTCTAAAAATTTTAGAAAGCTTAAAAAGTGGCTGTAATGGTGACAGATAGGATAAAACATATGATGACTGGGTAAAACTGTTGCATAAAATCTGAGAGTTTAAAGAAGGAAATTTAAAACATATATAATCATGTAAATATTATAAGTAGATATTTGGCTATTCCATCTACATTCCTAAAAGTGTGTGTGTGTGTGTGTGTGTGTGTGTGTGTGTGTGTGTTCAACTTGTCCAAGTGTCTTTTGTTCCGCAGTTTCTCATGGAGGGACTGTCTTATATACATTGTGCCGTATATTCGGGCATGTAAGGAACTCCATAAGCTGTGATGTGCACAGCAAGGGCAGCTGGGTTACTCAAATAAAAGGTGCTCTTAGGGCTGGGTGGTGACACACGCCCGTCATCCCAGTACTTGGGGGGCTGAGACAGGAGGACTGTAGGTTAGAGGCCAGTCTCAACACCTATTTCAACATAAAAAATAAAAAGGGATGGGGGGTATATCCCTGGGTTCAATTTCCAGTACCAAGGAAAAAAAAAAGATGTTCCTAAAAGCCAAACCAAGCCCTACTGTGTGCACAGGGCCCCGTGGACAGTTGATAACATGCCGTTTGCTGTAGATGCTACGCGGCATTCCCAGGTCCCCCTTCAAGATTAATGGAGCATCTTCCAGCTGCTGGGAAGGTTGTTGACTGACAGCTCCCAGCTGTCAATCCTCTTGGGGAATAGTCTAGGCTGAAGAGAGCTGAGAGCTACCTTACCCACACCAGTGCAACCCACAGCCAATAACTCCTTGCCTTCACGGAGACTTCAAACCCTAGTGCCCCAGTTCAGAACGACTCTGCAGGAGCTCCCGGTGGGGCAGCCGAGGCCTTAGAGTGACTACACAGCAGCCAGCTTTCCCCTCTTCCCAATCTTCCACCCCCCACCCAGGTGTTAATCTCAAGATTGCTCCCCAAGTAAATCACCGGCATCCCAAATTCTGACTCAAAAGAACAGAGGAACTCAATTGCAGTTTTGACGTGTGTGTGTGTGTGTGTGTGTGTGTGTGTGTGTGTGTGTGTGTGTGTAACCCAGGGGCATTCTACCTCTGAGCTACACCCCCAGGCCTATTTTCTTTTGTTTGTTTTGTTTTGAAACAGGGTCTTGCTGAGAGTCTTGTTAAGTTGCTGAGGCTGACCTCGAATCTGCAATTCTCCTGTCTCAGCCTCCTAAGTACTAGGATTATAGCCATGCGTCACCACACCCGGCTCTTTTAAAAACCAGTTCACCAAGAATTAAAAGTCCACGTGTTCTGAAGAGCCATAATGTTGTCTGTAGATAGCAAAATCCAGAGAAACACTGAGGAGATGCTTTGTTCAGGAGAAAAGTAAAATGGTCAGGGACCGATTGGGAATGAAGATCAAGAATTTTTCGATTTTTGAGTAAGTATAGTGCTCTAGATCCAACTGTGGACGTGGAGATGACAGCCACTGGAGCTGAGGTATGAAAAAGAAGAGTAAGGCACGGATCTTAGCCAGATCGTTTTCCAAGATCACTGGTTGTTGGAAGAATTATCTCCTTGCACCCAATGGCCAGGGGATGGCTGGCAGCTCCCAGAGGCTGCCCATGGGTCCTTATGATGGCACCTCCTCTGCTCACAGCCTGGCACTTTGCTTCTCTTCCTCTGAAGCCAGCGGGATGTATTCTCTCTCTGACCTTCTCCTTCTGAGAAAGGGCCTACCTGATTAGGTCAGGCCCCCTCGGGCTAAATTCCCTTTGATCAATTAATTCTAAAGGGACTGCTGGGAAACCTAATCAAAAGAGTGACCTCCCATCACATCCACTGGCCCTGCCCACACTCAAGGAGGGCTACAGTGACTGCACCTGGGGGTGGGCGAGCTTGGAGGCCATCTTAAAAATTCGTCTACCATAGACAGGGATGAGCTACAAAGTAGAAACAGGTTAAACGAATTAAGAAATGGAGGCGGCAAGTGGTAGGAGAATTTGGAATGATTAGTACGGGCTTAGAGCACAGGGCAACTGCTATTTAAATAACCTCTGCATTACAGAGGTGCACCAATAGCCGCCTTCTAATTGAAGGCTGGCTTCAGTTATGATCCGGGCTTATCTACAGTAGTTTCAGTTTCAAAGAAGCCGCGACGGCTATTCCGTGTGTGACCACGGAGGCGCATAAGCAAGACCCTTAAAAGCAGGGACAAATCGACGTCACTTTGAGGGCTGCCATTCCTATATTCTCTTTCCTTGCTGCTGCAAACCTCCTGGTGTTTCTGACCTCATGGAAGTCCAAAACCCAACTGTTGCTTCTCAGATTAACTGACTTACTGGCTTGACACTCCCTCACTTTGGCCTGAACTGTCTGGCTTCCAGACCCGTGACTGCCAATAACTTCGGGGCTTCAGTTCTCAGCTCTGGAATCTGAAAAGGGCTAGATACTCTTGGGCACAGTCTCCAATTCTCACCATCTCTGTTTGACAGCTGCCTGTCTCCACCTGGGACTTGGGTTCAGGGAAGGAGAGACCTTAAGTACTGATTTTCAAGGAAAAGCAAGCTGGCAGAAAAAGATGTTTACCCATTTTACACGGCTGCCCTGAATATAAACTTCAACTTCAACTGCTGATTATAAGGACTCAGCGAGGCTAATTATTAATTTTAAAGAAGTGCTCCTTAAAATCGTGTGAGGAATATATTTATTGCCTTGAAAAAAATTGTCTATGTAATTTTAAATTTCACAAAGAAGCTGTTTTTGAAATGTTGCATTTAATGGTTTTAGGAAATTCTCTTTCAAAGCCATACTTGATTCTGAAATGGCCTCTAATACCGCACTTCTTTTTTAATACTTTTTTTTTTTTCTTTCTTTCTTTCTTTCTTTCTTTCTTTCTTTCTTTCAAGCCAAGAGTAAGTGTTTGCATTCTAACTACCGTCAATGTTTCAATGGAGTGGAGATATTTTAGTGCCCTCTGTGGGCATTTATCTTCTTACCATCAGTACAACAGAACAAAAATGTACCCATATTAGCATTAATAATAAAACCGAGTCCATTATGCAGACTTTCCTGTCAGTTAAATTTGTTGCAGGCTCAGTTTTGGATTCAATTTCATCCATTTGGAAGTACTTTTGCTGTCAAGCAAATTTTTGTTTTATCATTTTAATTTTGGAGGTGGTTTTTTTTTTTTTTTCTCTCCCTCGCCTTTCTGCTCTCCTGTGTCTGAATCACCTTTTTAGAGGTTGGAAAATGGCTCTTCCCCACTGATAGAGGAAGAAATTGATTTGGCAAAGGGAGAGATTTTCCCTGCGATGTGAATAGAGTTAATTTTAACAGAGCTGTTTCATTTTAACAGCCTCGACTTGCACGGCGTGTGTCATGCCAAACAGCTTTGTGTATGATCATCGACTGATGTCAGCACAGCTCTAGAAATAGTATTTGATAGTTAACAGCTGCCACAGAGCCAGGAGGGGAACACGAGACATTGTGTTTCAGGAGGGCTTATAAAAACCACGGCTATTGTTTTTATTTATTTATTTTTAAAATTTCTTGAGGCAGAAGAAGAAGAGCTTAAAATACCAAGTGTAGGCTTCAAAAAAAAAAAAACAAAAAAAAAGACATATTCCTAAGTAGGTCAAATGGCTCCTGGAACCTTGATGCTCTATGGAATCTAGCTATGGTGCTCTGAAATAATATTTGATTCATTTATTTATCATTTATTTACTTATCATTTATTTATCAATTTATTTTACAATCATGTATATGGTCAACAAGTATGGAATAAAATTTTTCCTTTACATCAAAAGTTGGCACAATCTTTTCTTAAAAGAGCCAGATAGTAAGTATTTTAGGCTTTGTGGGCTATTTACAATCTCTATTGCACCTCCTGGAGCTCTGCTGTTATGGGGCTAAAACAGCCCTAAGCAATATGTAATTGAATGGTCTTGGCTGTGTGCCAATAAAACTTTATTTACAAAACAGGTGGTGGGCCAGATTTGGGTTTGGGCCATAGTTTCCCCACCCTTGCTTTCCATAGCAAGTGGGCAGATATAACATAAAGGTTAAAGGTACTGAGACTCCCTTATGGACTCCTGAATCAAGTTCCACATACACTCCGTGTAGTCCCTTAATGGCCACAGAGGGGTAGTTAATTATATACATAGATGTGCTCTACAACCATTCTAATAATGGCGTGAGCATAACCGAGCAATAGATATGCTTTTATGAACTGAGAGGGACAAGATCATGATCTCTGGTGTACTATGAGCCTGATTTTTCTCCCCTTTCTTATCTTATTTAAGTTAATATCACCTTTACAGTTTGAATTATCCGGCAAGAATGCAGGTTCATTAACTCCAGTTCAGCTTGTGCATCATCTTAATGGGACGCATTTTGTAATGATGTGAATCACAAAGTGGGTCTGTGCTCCAAATGACCTAAATGTTTCACTGGAGTCATTACAAGCATGACATACTAGGAGGAAAGGGGATTTTATTGTTTAAAGATAACTTCTACGAGGGGGCAAATAATTCTAGGAAGAAAAGTTAAAGCATAGCCAAAAATAAATTAGCAAAGAATACGCTCATTATAAAACGTTAGTGAGGACTTTCTATGCCCACCCTGTGCCCACTCTCAACCATGAACTTATTACCATGAAAATGACCAATCTGGTCCTATACAAAGACGGGGGGAATGAAACAATGCCTTTTACTCTCTACTTTTTAGCATTCATGGGTCACATTTGTTCTAGAAATGCCATTTTGGCTTTTGGTGTCTCAATGGCAAAATGATGGTCCTGAGCCTGGGAGAATCTATTTACACAGCATGGCGTTCACTAGCAACTTCCCCTAAAGTATTCACTTTTTTCCAAATATGCCTCTTGCTCTAAGCTACATTTTTCTTTTCCATTCTTCATTTCCTTCCTCCCTCCCTCCCTCTCTCTCTCTTTCTTTCTTCCTTCCCTTCTTTCTTTCTTTTTCTTCTCTCTTCTCTTTCCTCTCTCTCCTTAGTAGTACTGAGGGTTAAACCTAGGGCCATTCTACCTCTGAGCTATACCCTCAGACCTATTTTATTGATTTTGAAGCAGAGTCTTACTAAGTTGCTGAGGCTGTCCTCAAACCTGCCACCCTCCTGTCTCAGCCTCCCAAGTACTGGGATGACAGGCATGCATCACCCTACCCAGCGTTTTCTTTTAACAATAGCTTTTGGGAAACTTTCCCTGCCCCAATGTTTCCTTAATTGTCTTATTTTGCTTACCTTGTTACTTTCTAGAGATGGAAATTTCATCTGTTTATCTAATGACATTCAGAATGATTTTAATACTGCAGCATTTCTTTTTAGCTTGTTCTTCTGTTGCTTGTCTTCCATACCCCTGTCTCATAACACCACAATGTTGCAAAATGTCAAATGTTATAAAGCCATCTTTTCAGCTCAGCATGCCCATAATCCCAGTACTTGGGAAGTTTAAATAGGAGGATGGTAGATTCAAGGCTAGCCTCAGCAATTTAGCAAGATCCTCAGCAACTTAGTGAAACCCTGTTTCAAAAAAAAAAAAAAAAAAAACCAGTATAGGTCTGGGAGTGTAGCTCAGAGGTAAAACGTCCCTGGACTCAATCTCCAGTACCACAAAAGTAAATAAATAAAGCCATCTTTTCTTTAAGGGGTTATTCTTAAAGCAATTTAAGCTGAATAAGTAAATCATTATACTGTAAATTATTCCTGTCGGTGTACATAATTTATAAAAATACACCTGCTATTGTGTTACTCGTTTTCCTAACTGGGACGATCCATCTGTTGATCTCTGGCTGTAAGTTATCTGAAGGATGCCGTGTGGTGAGTGGTCATTTTTCAGTTGACCCTCACGCCGTCATGCATAAGCAACATTGCTCGCTGGGTGATCACGACCCCAACCTCGTCATCGAGCTCTTCCAATGGCGTCCACGTGTTTCTTTGGGCACTGTTCTTCCAAACCGTCCACTGCATCCTCTGCAATCCCTGTTATATGCTAAGCAAATTTCCTAACATAATCCATCGCTTTCCAAAGGGCTCCTCTGCTTCCTGATGATAATCTGAAGCTCGCCCTCCCCTGAAGACATGGCTGCTCTGCATAGGACTCTCAGGGGGCTGGAGGTGGGGCTTGGGCAGGGACCCCCGGCTATCCTCTCAGCTTCTCCTGGTGGCAGCCAAACCATCACTCCTCTGCCTTCTCAAGGGCGTCTCTTCCTCTTTGAACTTCTTGTCATCCAACAATATAGATGGTTTCTGTCATCCGCCAGTACAGAGGGTAGCATGGTAGAAGCTCTTTGTAGATAGTAAAGGAATTCATGAAATGAAAATACAATCCCTGCCCGACTACGTTATCAATCAAAGACTGCGGCTCAGCTTTCTACTCCATCATGAGCTGCAGGCTGGGGATTCAGTTCTAGGCCTTTCAAATCCCAAGCTGACGATCTGCCTAAGATTCGTGCCTTGCTCTTCTTTTTCATACCTCAGCTCCAGTGGCTGTCATCTCCACGTCCACAGTTGGATCTAGAGCACTGTATTTACTCAAAAATCTAAAAATTCTTGATCTTCATTCCCAGTCGGTCCCTGACCATTTTACTTTTCTCCCCAACAGACCATCTCCTCAGTGTTTCTCTGGATTTTGATATCTCTTGGAGGAGATTCCAGTCTACACCTGGATTTCAGCCTGGTGAGACCCTAGAGCAAAGGACCCAGCTCTCCTGTACCCAGACTCCGGACCCGTGGAAACTGTGAGATGCTAGGTTTACATTGCTTTAAGTCACTCAGCTTGCAGGAATTTGTTATGCAGCAATAAGGAACAAATATACCATCCAATAGAACTTTCCACGATAATGGAGATGTTCTATATGGCAGCCACAGGCCACATAGGGCTATTGAGCATTTGCAGTGAGGAAGTGAACCTTTATTGTATTTCATTTTAATTGACTTACACAGGGGTCTATATGTGGCTAGTGCCAACCCTACTGGAAAATACAGTTCCAGGTTAATAACAATGGTGACAATACTTTGAGTTTGATGTTCTTCATCACAAGTAGCTGTCCACGTTCAATTTTGAAAGTTTAATCTTAAACAACTTCTCTAAGAAGAGTATTTGAGAAGCCATGCATGATCTGGTGCCTGCTTTCTCTCTGGCTCCAGTTCATTCCCTTCTCCAAACTGCAAGCTTCTTCCTGTCATTCGATCACATCACGTTCTTTCCCCCTGGAGTCAGGATGCTCTTCCCTTCATTCCTCATCTGTCTAATGCCTACTTAATATTTATGTCTCAGTCCAAATGTCACTTTTGTGAAGTCCCTGATGCCATGTATCTGTTAGCTACTGCTGTGTAACAAGCTATGCCAAAGTTCAGTGGCTTAAAACAGTGATCATGCATTATTGGAGTTCATGCATCTACAGGTCAGCCTGGTCATCTGAGGTCAGCTTGGTCACAAAAGAGATGGCTGGAGGCTCTGCTTTATCCAGGGGTTGGCTAGAGCAACCAGGTGAGCTCTGCCTGCCTCTCCTGTTCCCCCAGAGACCAGCAGGCTAGCCTAGTCAGGTTCTTCTCATGCAATGGCAGAAGTGCAGCAGGGAGGTGTAGGGACACTTGTCCTCTCAAGTCCTAGGCTCAAGACTGGCACAGCATCACATTTGCCTTCTATCAGCCAGATCAAGTTGTAAGGCTCAACCCAGAGCTAAAGGGTGGGGAAGCATACTCTGAACCTTTTGTGGGAGGGACTGTAGCAAGCATAGGACAAAGGGCTTGGATATAAGGAAGGGTGAACAATTGGAGTCAGTGATAAAGTCTTCCACCATATTTCCTTCATCTAAATTGCATCTCCTATTCTTATTTTTCTTCCTTGCTAAGTTGCTGAGGCTGGCCTCAAAACTGTGAACATCCTGTCTCAGCCTCCCAAGTACTAGAACTACAGATATGTGCTACCTATAGTGGGATCCAGCAGGGCTGGATCTCCTATTCTTAATATTTCACAGTACTTTTCTTTCAAGGCACTTGAAGTTGATAATTACGTATTTATCTGTGAAATTAGTTGTTTAACCAACTGTTTCCTCTACAAGACTATGAGCTGAAGGAAGTCAGGAATCATATTTATTTTGTTCACTGCTGGGTCACCAGTACCTAGGACACTCAAATATTTATTAAATAAAGGAAAAATAAGATTTCCTTGGTACCAGAAATTGAACCTAGGGGCATTCTACCTCTGAGCTATACCCCCAGCCCCTTTTATTTTTTATTTTGAAACAAAGTTTCACTAAAGTGCTGAGGCTGGCCTCAAATTTGTGATTCTTCTGTCACAACCTGCAAAGTACTGGGATTATAGGCATGTGCCACTGTGCCTGGCCCAAAGAATTTTTTTTTTTTTTGTGGTACTGAGGATTGAACCCAGAGGCATTCTACCTCTGAGCTAACCCCCAGCCAGATTTTATTTCTTATTTGAAAACAAGGTCTCACTAAGTTACGGAGAACCATGCTAAGTTGCAGAGGCTGGCTTCGAACCTGCAATTCTCCTGTTTCAACCTTCCAGGTACTGGGATTACAAGCATACACCACCATGCCTGGCTCAAAGGATACTTTTTAAAGCTTAATATGTTCTGATGAACAGGACCTGTTGACAGGGAGTTAAAAGCTGAGCAAAATTTGGTAGCTATTATCAGAGCATGAGAAGGAATCATTTAAGGAATGAATTATTTCTCTTGAAGTCAAGAGAAGTAATTGAAGAATGAAAGGGTGTGTGTGTGTGTGTGTGTGTGTGTGTGTGTGTGTGTGTGTGTAAACACATAAACATTTGTATGGATATATAAAGGCAGGGGAGTCGGAAGGAAGGATGGAAGGAAGGATGGAAGGAAGGAAGGAAGGAAGAAAGGAAGGAAGAGAGGGAGGGAGGAAGGGAGGGAGGGGAAGAGAGAGAGAGCAAGGAGGAAGAGAGGAGAGTTGACAGGTCATAGCATTTATAGACAGGTATCATGAGACCTATCTTTGGAACTATTTTTAAAATTCTCTAGCAGTCTCAACCAGAATATACCCCGTGTAGGTCCAACACTAGAATGACAGGCTGTGCACAGACAGTGCTGTTTACCTCTGAAGGCGCTTCTCTGCAATTGTGTGGGTATGGTTCCAGTAGTCCTCAGACCCAGTCCACTTTTTATTCACAGCCACATCAAATGTTCTTATCTACTCTTTTTTTCTCTTTACTTCATGAACTATTCAGAATTTCAAAAGTTTACAAAAGCCTTCCCATCTCTTATTGTCATACTCCAACACATTCGGTTACTTGAGGATCCTCCACAGTGCTTATAAAAGGCGTTCAGAAAGGATGGCCGAAATACTACTGCCCATTCTTTGCTGATGAATTGCTGGGATAAATGTGGAACCACCTTGATTTTCATTGAACCATATGGAAGTTCAGAGACAAGAACAAGTTTTTGATTTGTTGTCAGTCTAGTTAGTCCTAGCTTCCAATAAAGATTCCATGTGGTTCTTGATTTTACTTGTACATGTGACATGTATGTGTGTGTATGCCCTTTTTAATCAGGATCACAAATAGCTGCAGAGTGTGAGCAACGTATTACTTTCTTTGCTGAAAGCAACATCTTGAACTCTGAGTCATGGACAATCTAATCCTCAGGATATAAGCCAACAGGATGCAGGGTTCCTAAGCCATAGAGACGATGCCTTTAAAAAGTTGTGCGTTTGCTGTTTATATTGATTTAAAAGCAGGCAGAAATGCTTAGTGAGCATCTACTAGTAGATGGAGGACTAGGTCCCTGTCTTCACAGGCATCTAGTCTAGTGGGTGAGGAGATGTGTGTATGCAAATAATTACAAAGACTGATACATGCTGTAAGAGAGAATTGTGTGCCAAGTCGGTGGGAACATGAAAGATGAACTAATTTAGCCTAGAGGGAAATCCTGGGGGTGGGTGCTGCTTAAACTAAGGATGAGTAGGTATCTGACAAGCGGATAAAGGATGAAGGACAAACCAGACAGAGACAAAATGTGAGAGATGTCAGAGTCCAGACCATGAAAGTCCTGCTTTATTATACTAAGAAGTTTAAGTTTGCTATTCTACAGCACTTGTTCTCAAAGTAGGGTCCCTGGACCAGTACCATCACCATGACCTGCAAACTTGTTAGAAATGCATATCATTGAGTCCCCACTCCCAAACTCGGTGAGTCAGAGCCCCCCATAATTTGCATTTTAACAAGCCCTCCAAATGAACCTGATACCCGCCCGCACTGGGGAAGCCTGCTTTGGTGGCAAGGAGCCATGGAGTTGTGTGAGTGGAGAAGTGGCTTAGACAGGTGTAGACGGTTAGCGAGGTAACTGGGGGGGTGCTGTGGGGAGGGAGTTGGAATCAGGAGATGGAGCGGAGGTGAGCGGAGGCAGAGAGCCCAGTTAGAAAACCAACATGAGCCTCAGGGAGGGTCTCACACCTCTAAAATGCACAGTCCCAAGGGGGGATAGGTGGTTGAGGGGCTTCACACCCCAGATCTGAGAAAGTGGCTGCAGAGCGCTGAGGCTACAGAAGACTTAACACAAGGGGCTCGTGAATCTGTGCACACGCTGAGACTAAGTTAACCGTGGAGCGCACGTGTGCATGTGCTACTGTGCTGTTCTCAACATACACAGTTCATGTGTGTGTGTGTGTGTGTGTATTACTAGAAATTGAATCATCTATGGGCATTCTACCTAAAAGATACACCCCTAGCCCTATTTATTTATTTATTTATTTTTAAAGCGGGCCTTGCTAGGTTGCTGAGAGTCTCACTGCATTGCTGAGGCTGTTCTCAAACCTGAGATCCTCCTTTCTCAGCCTCCCAAGTACTGAGGCTACAGGCGTGTACTACAATGCACTGCTCACAGTTTTTTTATGAGTAAGATTTTAAATGTTCATTTAAAATGACTTCCAAGTTCTTTGTAACTTTTTCTCATGAAGTATTTTTGCATCTGATACGTGATAGGGCCACCATGCAGTGCGATGGTATTGAGTGATATGGCTACCACTCAGTAGGGGAGTCCTGAAATTTTGAAAATGTTATAAGAGAGTCCTCATACTTGAGAATGTTCAAGCCCATTGATTGGGTGTCTTTAATGGCACTTTGTTATAATTATTGTTGATGTTTGGTAGTGTTAGGAAGTCATTATGACTTCAGATATGCCGATGTCTGAAGTTCAGACAGATGCAGAAATTTTAATTTCATTTTGGCTCTCTGATATATTTTTCTCTTTATGGAGTTGAGATTGTAAGCTCAGCATCAAGCAGACTGTTTATTTCCTCTTAGTACTTTGTGTATGATTAGGGCAGTGGCTGCCAAATAAGTGACAATTCTCACATTAGAGCTTTATAGTCTTTTTTAAAAATCCAGATCTCCCAAAGGTATGATTAGCTGGAAGATTAATTTATTTTACAACCTAATTATAATTTCTTTTTACAAAGGAGAGATCTCTTTATTAAAACAGATAACAAACATTAAAAGCAAAGAAGATAGCCCCACAGAGCAAATTACTAAAGAAAATACACCTAAGCACATTAGCTACATCTCTCATCCATCCTTAAATCTTATCAATCATTGTTTAATCTTTGTTTTATTCTTAAAGCTTTGTATACATTTTCTTTTTCAGTCTTTGGAATCTTTCTTCTTCCAATCTGGCTGCTGCCTGGCTAGCACAGAGTGTTCCCCGGAGCTCTGGCTCTCAGTCACTGGGGTTGGATCTGCTTGTCTGACTGGTAGCATTCGTTAAAGAAGTGGACTTTCAGCCAGGCATGGTGGTGCATGTCTGTAATTCAAGTACTTGGGAGCCAGAGACAGGAGAATCGCAGGTTCAAGGCCAGCCTTAGCAACTTAGCGAGACCTTCAAATAACTTAGCAAGACCCTGGGTTCAGTTCCCAGTACCCACCCCGCTTCACATTCGCATGCTCTCTCTCTCTCTCTCGCGCACACACACACACACACACACACACACACACACACACACACACACACACACATACACACGTAGACTTTCCAGAGCAGGTGGCTCCTCTGCTTTCCCTGCGCACACCGCAGGTTGAGACCATCAGGTTTTCATTTTATTAAAAACTGAAGACCTTTCCTGAACTCCCTTTAGTGGGATAGAAATGCTCTTTCCAGAGAACCTTACCTCTCTCTGCTCTCTCCACTCTGAGCTTTGTTTGTCCTCAGCCTTTGAGTTGCACCATTTCCCCTTCCACTTAAATGGCCATAACCACCACTTATAAAAGGACTTATAAGCCGGACGTGGTGGCACACACTTATAATCCCAGTACTTGGGAGGCTGAGACAGGAGGATCACAGGTTCATGGCCAGCCTCAGCTACTTAGTGAGATTGTGTTCCAAAATTAAAAATTAAAAATAGGGCTGGGGGTGTAACTCGGAAGTAGAATGCCCCTGAGTTCAATCCTCAATACTGTAAATAAATAAATAGGCTTATAAACATATAGAATAGGTTTACATCAGCACCATGATGTGCTTTTATATTGTTTACATTAGCGTTTTACTTAGAAACAGAACCAATAGCACTTGCATGTACACACACACACACACACACACACACACACACACACACACACACATATGCACTCAGTTGTCTTGTGTACTACTGACAACACAAGTGACCTGGGGTGATGTTTGCTCTTCTCCTCAATATACTGTAACTTCAC
Source organism: Graphiurus murinus (assembly GCA_004027655.1). Taxonomy (NCBI): domain Eukaryota; kingdom Metazoa; phylum Chordata; class Mammalia; order Rodentia; family Gliridae; genus Graphiurus; species Graphiurus murinus. The sequence continues at coordinate 131,734 of PVLC010001696.1, forward strand.
TGAAAGACTTCAGGTGGTCATAATTTTTCTTAGGGTGACCCAATCTTTTGCTCCTGAAGGGTCTGGGCTACAGTTCTTCCTGAAGGGGTTGCTGTCATTCTCCATTGACTTTAGTCACAGGGCATGGTAATGCTAAGAAGCATCCAAAGGGATCTCCTATATTCCGGGCATGCTCTTCCTCACCTCTGTGGTTGGGTAGCAGTCCTGTATCCCCTGGTGATGGGGATCAGCCATCACAGCCAGCAGAGCACCTCCCTTTGCCTGTCGATTTGGAGAGGCATGAGTGCCCGGCAACTGTGTGAACCTCCAGGTCGATCATCCACCACTGGTGTGTCTCCTGGTGGAGGGATCCCTCCCTATGGAACTAAGACCTATAGACCAGCAGACCATAAAGATGCAGAGAAAGGAAGCAAAAACTGCTAGTGGGTCATTAGGGACAATCGTGAATGGTACCCCCCCACCCCCGTTTCTGGACCCTGGAATTCTGGCTGAGAGACAGTGGATATTGATTCAGGGCTGACACAGCCTCCTGGAGAATCTTGCCCATCCCTTTAAGGCATCTAGCTGGTGCTCTAACCAAGTCTTCAAAAGGCCACTCCACTGTGCTATGGAGACAGCTGCTTCAGGATGGTGGGGACATGGTAAGGCCAGTGATTTCCATGAGCAGGAACACACCACCATCCTTCACTTGCTGTAAGCAAGTTCTTTTGTCAGAAGCAATGCTGTGTGGTGTCCCATTTTGGTGTTGTATTCTACTGTGTAGACAAGGCACTCTGGGAGTTCATGGATGGTAGTTTGGGCAGAAGCAGTGTGTGTAGGAAAAGCAAATCTGTATCCAGAGTAAGTGTCTGTTTTGGTAAAAGCACAATACACTGCCTCTTCTATGATGGAAGTGGCCCAATATAATCAACTTGCCGTCAGGTAGCTGGCCGATCCCCCTGGGATGCTGTTGGTCTCTGTTGCTGGCATATTGGGCACTCACAGAGGCCGTGGCCAGATCAGCTATGGTGGGTGGAAGTCCGAGTTACTGAGTCCATGCATAACCTCCATCTCTGCCACCGTGGCCATTTTATGAGCCTACTGGACAGTGACAGGTGACTGTATTAAGAGGTTGGATGAGCCACAGAGTAGGTCAGCTTATCTGTCTGATTATTAAAACCCTCCTCTGCCAAGGTCACCCTTTAGTGAGCATTCACATGAGACACAAACACCTTCACATTTTTTACCCATTCAGAGAGGTCCCTTTTCCCCAGACATCCCTGTCATCAACTTTCCCATCATCTCCCTTCCAAGTCCCCCACCATCCGTCCAAACTACTGACTAGAGCCCACTAATCAGCACAGAATCTCACATCCAGCCATTTCTCCTTCCAAGCAAAATAAACAATAAGGTACACTGCTTGAAGTTCTGCATCCTAGGAGGGTCACAGTCCTCCAGAGATGCCCCCAAAAGAGGCCCTAGTGCTGCAGCTGTTCACCTCTGGATGGTCCATGCATGTCATGCGGAATCATTGTAAACGAAGATCAAGTCTTCTCTTTCTTCAACTGATCTTAAGGAACACCCCAAGAGGCCACAGATGTGACCCGAAAGAGAAGGCAGTGTTGGGGGGACAAGGACCAGAGAAGAGTGGGCGCCACGGTTTGACTCCAAAGTGGTCTGCTGGCAGAATTCTTCAGTCCTTCAACTGATGGGATGACACCCACCCCAGTATGGAGAGTTATCTCTCTCACCCATTGTCTACTGACTTAAATGTTATTTCACCTAAAAAATACCTTCCATGAAACATCAAGAATAGTGTTTGACAGTATCTGGGTACTAGTCACATTGGTACATGAAATTAACCATCACAGCATCCTTTTCTAAGGGGCAAAAGCCTGTCCTTCCCTCTTCCTTCCTTCCATCCTTCTTTCTTTCTTTCCCTTTTCTTTCTGCAAATATTTCCTGAGAGTCCTCTAGCTTCCTGATCCTAGAAGGCTACTGATGAAGTTGAGCGGTCTCCTTGGTAACCATCTCTAACCCAGAACGGAATACAAACTGATTTCTGAAGCAGACTATCTTCCTTAAAGGTTTCAGATTTCCCTTTGCAATTTTAAATCTTAACTTACAAGAACATAATTTTGCTATCTCTTTTACATGGAGAAATAATGGGTTTTACAAAAAGATTAATGGCATGTGCTGCTGTTTAGCTCGTGGGTGCTCGAATTTTGATAGTGCCGATTTAGAATTTGTTATGGTGTGGTCAGAGATCAGCTCAGAGATGACTTTTATATTACAGGGTTTGTCATGGAAATGAATGGTTTGAAAATATTTCAGAGGAAAAGATTAAACCCATTTTAGAAAATAAGCTATTTGCGAGATATTTAGATGGTAGACTATATAATTAATGAAATATGTAAGTTATACTACATTTTAAAATAGACTTATTAAAGCAGACCCAAAGAGTTCCTATTTGTCAAAACAAACTGGAGAAAAGTCCACTTTGAATTATCATATTGCACATGAACTTATTTATTAGGGGGACACAGAGAGCCTGTGAAAGCCCCGTCCCCGTGGCATTTGGGGCCCAGCATCGCATCTTGCTGTGTTGTTAATCTTCTATCTATATCCAAACCCCAGAAAGTGCACGAGCTTCCCACCAGGGTTTCTCCCCATCCCAGAGCAGAGGTGTTCTTGATGCCTTCCCCAAACCCAAGGATTCTACCAACCCCAATCACCTGCCAATTTTCACTCGTTTTTCCTCAACCATGGTCATGAAAATGCCTCAAGCTATTGTCAAACTTCACCTTTAAAAACTCCCTTGTGAGCCGGGCGTGGTGGCGCACGCTTGTAATCCCAGCATTCGGGAGGCTGAGACCGGAGGATCCCGGTTCGAGACCAGCCTCAGCTACCTAGTGAGGCACTCCGCAACTTAGTGAGACTCGGTTTCAAAATAAAGAATAAAAAATAGGGCTGGGGGTGTAGCTCGGAGGTAGAATGCCCCTGAGTTCAATCCCCAGTACCG
>PVLC010001697.1:0-28130 GCA_004027655.1 Graphiurus murinus
CCCTTCTCTATTTCTCTTATGCATGCACTATCTGTCCACGAGCTCTGACGTACTGGTGCATGCACGCTGACGTGGTACAGCCCTCCTCCAGGAAGGTTATCACCTGTCAGTCATCCAGCAGTCAGCCGCCTCTGGCATCTTGCCAGGCGCCATCTTAGGCCAGGCCTCTCCGGGGCTCACTGGGCTGAGACCCCCAACAATTCTGTCTTCAAAAATAATTTATTCCAGTATTTTGTGCCAAAATAATTCTGAAAAACATTAGTTTCTATGAGTTGCCCCCAAACAAATGTGCATTTAACTACATGAACACAACTATTACCTCATAGTTTTTTTATTATAGACTTTTTTATCCACATGAATGTTAAAGAAACTACAACAGTGTTAAATACCATTTTTGATAACATGATTATATTCTTAATTACACTCAATATTAAACTGTAAAATATTTCCAGAGTAATACAATCTTCATTCATACAGCAGGCAAAGTACCAGAGAGGAAGGGGCCACATATGTGTATCCAGTTTGCTATGAAAAGCAGGTTTGTACGGCTGACGTCTTCCCGTCTGTCTAAACATGACCCCCACTCCTGGGACAGGTCTTCTGTTTTCTTCCCACCAAGAATCACTTCTTCAAAAGTAAAAGACAATCATATAGCGCTGCTCTCTGTGTGCAATACTGAGATCACTGGGACCATCTGTGGATTTCCCACCCAGTCTGTTGGCTAACAGCACTTCCCATGCTCAGGGTTCGGTTGTCCTTTAAAAACACAAATACTCAAACTTTGGTTCCACCAAAAGATGCGACAAGCATTGACTGCTTCTGGTTGGCTCCCCCCTCCCCCCACTAATGAATGGCTGCTACAGTCTATTTTACATGGTTATCCATGCTGCTTTGAGGTCACTTGCCCTTGGGTTCTCCCGAACCTGATTTTGTATTTGATTCCCAAGCCCTTTCAATGCGCAGTCTCTCTGCAGGTCAGAAGTGCTCAGTGGCAGGCTGTATCTTACAAGAGAACAAGAGTCAGAGGGTCTGTGCACCTGGGATAAGACACAAGCACAGAATGACAACCTAAGCATCAACAGTTTAATGTACAGTTAAATACTACAGTTTAAAAATGCTTGACATAACACTTACTCTACCCATAGGGGAACACATTTTTAGTACAGTTTCGATATAATTTTTTAAATGTAACTATGAAAGCATCTTCCTTTTTACATGTTTGCCTACTCTCTTAGGTTATGTGTGTCCGATGACATTGAACCAAACTAGAACTGTTACATCAGAGTGTGCTGGTTTGCTCTGCCTTCCTTATAGTAAAGCCACTTAGCTGGTTCTACCAGCCGACGGAATTCCATGCTCTGGTGCTGTTGGCTTTGGTGGGATGACCCAAGGTGCATTTGTTTTTCTTGTCTTAAAGTGTCAGGAAAACAGTAGCAGTTTTGTGACTAAAACTTCACAAGGCCATCAGATAGGTTATTAACTGAATATTCATAACTGATAACTAAAGATGTGAAATAGGCCTTTCAGGTTACAAATCAGAGGACAGCAGATGAAGAATGGGCTTCATGCTTCTAGGACCAGATGGCCCAGCTTAAATCCTGTGCCTTCTTAGCAGTGAGACCACAGACAACTTCCTCATCTCTCTGCTCTTCAGTTTTCTCAGCCATAGGATGATGAAAGTAGCAGTACTTACCTCAGTGGGTTGACTAAAGATGAAATAAGTCAACCTACCTAACATGCTGAGACAGTGGGGCACACTGTCATTCTCAACAGAGATTCTTGAAAGAACCTGGTCCTCTCATAGCTGACTAACGATGAGACAACTGGATATACCATTCCCCCTCTTTAATCATACGAAAGGAGTGCAGAGTATTCAACTCAGTCCATCCACATCCTTTTAAGACTTTTTTCTTGTTACTACTTTTATAGCACTTACTGCAAAAATGAAGTAAAACTAATAGGAATTTACCAAAGAGGTAGTTTTTTGTTTATTTGTGTGTGTGTGTGTGTGTGTGTGTGTGTGTGTGTGTGTGTGTGTGTGGTGCTGGGGATTGAACCCAGGGGCATTCTACCTCTGAACTACACTCTCAGCCCTATTATATATATATATTTTTGAAACAGGGTCTCACTACATTGCTGAGATTGGTTTCGAACCTGTGATCCTCCTGTCACATCCTCTCAAGTTCTGAGATTACAGGGGTGCACCACAACACTCAGCTGAGGTAGATATTTTTAACATAGGGGGAAAATTATACTGTCAAACTCTCCAAGAGCATGCAAAGTAATAATTGGTTATATAAAAAAAAATACAAGCATAAGGTAAAAATAAGAGGTCATCCCTTGACTGTTGCCCATGGCTTTGACCTGGCTTTAATAAAAGCAGCTCCTTTGGGAGACACAGGGGATAATGTGGCTATTACCAGAGTAATAGCCAAAATTTTAGAGTTGGAAGAGACTTTGATTGGGTTTAACAATACATAATTTAGAGATAAGACTGAGACTCAAAAAGATTTAGAGATTAAGTGAGATTCAAGATAACATAAGGAGGTAGTGTTCTACCTAGAACAGTCTTCCTCATTGACAGTCCAAGGATCAAGGATGACAGGGAAGTTGTTGTACAGTTAAGCAGACTAGGACTAAATCCTGGATCTGGTATTTGCTAGCTATATGACCTCCCTGAGCCTCAGTGTTTTCATGTATGAAATGGGGATAATAAAAGGATCTACCTTACAGAGTTATAAGAACTTACAGAGTTGTAAAACTGTAAGGATAACACAACAAATAATTTAGCCCAGAATCTGGCATAGTTAGTGCCCAGTAAATGACAATTACTATCATTTCCAACCTGACCAAGGAGTAAATAAATGCTCCATTTCCTATGACTCACTTCTCATATAAACTTGTTTAACCCTTTTCTGTGAAAGACATTGGTATTTCAACCAATTTCACAAATGTAATTTGAAAAATGTTTAAAGGTGCTTGAAAGAAAACAAGTGTAAAGTGCTAATTCAATTGGTGTTGATATCATGCTCTATTTATTTGGGGGTATAGATTTCACACAGATTACTGGGCTGCATTTGCAGGAACTGGGTCACAGAAGTAACTAGTGTCAAGGAAGAACATTGGGAATAATTATGGAGAGCCTGGGGGGGGGGGGGCTTACCAAGTGCTGTGTGCATGTATGTTACTATCACTCTGAACCACATTATGAGGTGATGCACTAATAAAATATATATGAATGCACTGATAACATATTATATGAATATATATATGAATGACAGGCTCAGATAAAGGGGTGAAATGAACGAGATTCTGAAATATTTTTCAAATCCTTTCCATTGCACTGATGAGCTCCTGATGTGACAAATATGCAGAGCAGCACAATGTCTAATCTAATAGGGCTTGTTTTAGGAGATAATTTAAAGACAGGTAAAACAAAGTGCACTTTACACAGCTGGTAACAAAACAAATTGAATTCACTGCCCCAAAGGGGACTATGCCTAGGTTGAAGAAAGGCTTAAATAAATTCACGGGTAACAGATATTTAGGGAGTTGTCAAGGGCAAGTTAAGAGTACTCAGTATACATACCTAGATTTGAGGGTGATACATTAAGAACAGCAATTTGGCTCTTCTGATGGAATTACATAGGTAACATCTTGGGCCTGGGTGGACCTTTATTTTGACTCAATATGGAATTTCTTAGGTTCTAATGTAGGGCAAGAAAAGATTTGTGGAGCAGTGATATGTGGTGGTACTTGCTCAGCTTATTAAGTGGATTGCCTGTGGTTTTGAAAAGCTTCCTCTCCTTAATAGTCATATTGGAATCCACTGAGTGGCAAGAACACAGCACACTACCTTACGGGTCACTCTTGCATAAGACATTAATGCATCAGTCCTTAATTTGGAAACCTGCGGTCACTCAGCAAGACAGAATCTGTCTCTCTCCCTTGGTGTAATGATTCTGATTTTGTAATCTCTCTTGGGGTAACTCCTTGCAGGCTTGGCATGTTGAGAATCAGAGACTGCCTCTAACAATATGGTCGTGATTCTCTGCTTGGCTGATTTAGCTAAGCATTTAAGTAACCACTAATCTTCTGAAAGCACCAGGGTCTACTTAGAGAAATCCCTGTTGTCTGCAAGGATGGAAACAAAATCAGCATGGAGGAAGCATTAGTTACTAAACACAAATCAATCTCCTTTTTTCCACCTCGCCATACGCTTTGTCACCATCAGAGGCATGGTTTCGAGGCAGTGAGTCTTCAGTGCATAGGTGCAAGATGGGCCCATGTCTGACAAGCAGGGAAGATGAGTTGGGGAAGTGGAAGGAGCAAAAGGAGAGTTTATTGAACTTCCTACATATCAATCAAACCACACTCTAATGGGTGGGTCTAACAAATGCTGAGTAAAAGCCAGCCCAACAGAATAGTCTATCCAATGTCCTTTACATGGAATTTTTTTTTAAAGGCAAAATCAAGCAGAATTGGGGTAGGAGGAGGGAGAAACTGAATGGGGTAGGGGGAACTCGGATGTTGTCTAGCGCTGGAAATCTAGGTGAGTTTATATTGTAAACATCCACTGAGTTTTGATCTGCAGACTTCACAATTTGACTGATTATATGATGTGTAGACTTTGCTGGTTATGTGTTACACCTCAACAAAAAGGTTATTTTAAAACACACATGCTAATAGTTTCTCTTTCATTTGAAAGAAAATTAGTTTGACATTTTCAACTATTATATATGTGGAGTTTATCAGAATTAATTTGGATCATTATTACCTTGACACTAAGATAAGATGTACTGGAATCTAAATGTTCTAAAATTTTCATTTCACACTACTCTTCGAACCTGGTCTATTGTAATGTGAAAGAAATCATCCAAAATCAACTTCAGACTTAATAAAAAATACTTTACTACATAGAACATAGCTAAACTCATAGGCACATTTCTGTGCAACTTTGTGGAGATGAAAACAGAATGATTTATTGTCTGGGCATCTGCAGAAACTTCTGCTCACCAAGGACAAGAAATTTTTGCATTAGGAGCAAACTTCTAAAATTGGGAGCCCTAGAATCTCTTTTTGGCTTTGCATCATGGACACAAAATGTCACATCTCCCCTCTCTGTGCCTCAATTCCCCGGGTGTAAAGTTAAGGAAAGGCATGGAAATGAGAATCTGTTTTGGAGAGGACTTAGAGCGACTGATGAAATATGATATAATTACAATTATTTAAGACAAATACTGAAAATTGTCACTAATAAAGATGGTGGCAAGGACTGTCTTCTGCACATGGACGAAGAGACATGATTTGCAGAAGAAGAGTTATGAGAGAAAGAAAAGGAACTGTGAGCCTGCATTGTGAGGTCTGGGGATTGAACTCAGGGGCATTCTACCTCCGAGCTACATCCTCAGCCCTATTTTTTATTCTTTATTTTGAAACAGGGTCTCACTAAGTTGCAGAGTGCCTCACTAGGTAGCTGAGGTTGGCCGGGAACCGGGATCCTCTGGTCTCAGCTTCCCAAATGCTGGGATTACAAGCGTGTGCTACCACGCCCAGCTTATGAGGTCTTTTTGTCAATAAATTCTATTGAATTGAAAATATGTTCCAGAGGGAAAGAGTGGGAACAATCATTCTGCTGGGAATGGATGAAACTGATGAATAGCCACAATCCTAGCTGGCCATGCGCGGTGACAAATGTCACCCTCTGGCATTTGAGTTTTCCCCTGATTTAGCAATTCCAGTTGTTAGGTCTTTGCAACATATTGTTACACAAACAACCATGTCCTAGTTTCTTCATTCCTATAACTCTAACATACGTCTTCTTCCATAGAATCAAAAAGTTGCTTTTGAAATGTATAGGGACTGGGTGTGTAGCTCAAGGGCAGAGGGTATAGCTCAGTGGTAGAGTGCTTGATTAGCATGCTCAAGGCCTGGGTTCAATACCTAGTATTAGCAAATAAATAAAAATGCTTAGTCATATTCTGAACAAAGTCAGTGATTTTTTTTACCGTCTGCTTCTTCTTAAGGGTCCAGAATACTTGTCTTTTAAATTGTTGCCAGAGTTGTGACCTTAAACCTGGTTTTAGCTGAGAAACTCTTACTGGCTTAAGTAAAGAATGAATTACTATTCCTAAATTAGAAGGTCTCAAAGATCTATATTACCTCCAGTCTCACTAATCACTATCTACAGTAACCCACTGAAAGTCAGATTTCAGGAAGACATTTTAGAAGCAATGGAGAGAAAGAGAAGACAAGACACCATAAGCATGACTGCTGACATTGCAGATGGGCAGTACCAGGGTGCCAGAGAGAATCCAAAAGGGCAGAAAACCTCAAAATGGAATGAGCAACACTTCTGCAGATTGAGTAAAAATTTTCCATGAAATTCATAAGATGTACTTGGCCATTCATTTGGGACATCTTGTTCCCAGATAAAACAAAGTTTTTCAGTGCACTGAGTTAAACACAGGGTGCAACTTTACCAACCCCTTGGACTTTTCAAATTCAATCAACAAAGAACACAGCCAACATTAACAAAGAAAACTTCTTTGTTAAGAAAACTTCTTTCCTCTGGTGATCTCACCTTTTAGCTTTTGCTGAGATGGGCACCAAGCTTTTCTTTCCTAATCAAGCTTGCTGCATAGGGGATCTGTAAGACAAAAACAAGCAAAGCCATCCAGGTAAGCTAAATGTGGAGGCAGATGTGTAATAGAGACCCTTCATCATGCTTAACAATTTGAATGTGGATGGAGCCTCCCTGAGAAGAAGAGGTCTCCATCTGCTCAGCTGCCCTGGGCTTCTATGGCACAGTCTTCCTAAGACCTGTTAAAAGCATACTGAAGACAGAACGGGTGGTCACATGGATTGTTGCTCCAGCTAATCTCTGAGGTTATTGAGGCACATTTAGCTTAAAAAAAGTTTTAAAAATTTACATTTAGTAGTATGTTGTTATTGTTGTTGTTGTTATTATTATTATTAGATGTGAAAGTTAAGTATAATATTATAATATGTCCAAGGTCACAAAACAAGAATATGATTGCAAACTAGTTCAATGTAATCTTTCAGTTTATTACGGTGATTTCTTTCTTTTTTTTTTTTTTTTTTTGCGGTATTGGGGATTGAACTCAGGGGCATTCTACCTCCGAGCTACACCCCCAGCCCTATTTTTTATTCTTTATTTTGAAACCGAGCCTCACTAAGTTGTGGAGTGCCTCACTAGGTAGCTGAGGCTGGCCGTGAACCCGGATCCTCTGGTCTCAGGCTCCCAAATGCTGGCATTACAAGCATGCGCCACCACGCCCGGCTTATTACGGTGATTTCTTTATCAAATACACTATCATTATAAATTACACATAAGACTAACTAAACAAAACTATTAATTTGGGTATATTCCCAATAACAGATAAGAAGGAATAGAAATAATTGTACTGAAGGGGAAATATGACCCTTGAAAACTCTACCTGGATAAACTCAAAAAGTACTTTTGAATACTGAAGTTGTGAATGAAACCCATCACATTTGATATGCTACTTTTCATTAGAAAATTCAAGTGGTTTAAATTGAACTACATGTATTATTTAGATTCGTCTCTTCACTAACCCCAGCTAAGGTACTCATTGTGTTACCTACCTGCATCAACACGAGGGTAAACACGAGACTCCAAAGATTTGAACCCATTTTATGTTTAAATAAATAAATACTCAGCCTTTTAGAATGTCATATTAAAGCAGTGAGAGAAATAAAATTACTTTTCATTCAGTTAAGCAATGTTTTAGAATTCTGTTATATACAGCCCCACCTTCCCAGTATACTGTATATTTTACTCTTGCTCCACCAGTCCATACGTATGAACTTTTACTAATGAAAAGGAACTACAAATTTACAGCAATGCTAATGACTAAAATGAGCTGGGCCACGTTACCACAATGACAGGTCTGCTGAATCAAATAATCTTTATAATGGAAAAAGAAGGAGATGATTAAGATAACGATCTCACTGTTTTGACACACAATCCCTAATTAAACATATCAGATGGGCGCATATCTGAGAAAGGGCATAGATAGCAGCATTGAAATTAATGATTCATATAGTAACATAAAAAGTTCAATGTTCTAATCTCATAGTTTAAGATGTGGGCTAAGATCAGCTAGCTAACTATGACAAGGACAGTTACACAGGACCTACTCTTGTTACCTCTTCTTTTCACCGTAGGTTATGCTACACCTGCTATTAACAGAGGCACCCTGGAATCTCGCTTTTCCATTATGGCATAGGCTGCAGTGTGCCAAACCACATGGGTCACCTCTCTTCTTAGATGCATAATATAACAGTCTTGAATGGCATTCTTTTATTTAAGATAACAAGAAATGATATAAACTTTTGGGCATGATGAGTTAGCTTTCTATATGTTGCAGTGCTGATAATTGAACTCAGGGCCTCATGCATGCTAATCAAACACTCCACCACTGAGCTACATTCCCAACCTTTTTTATTTTTACTTTGAGAGGGGATCTGACCCACTAAGTTACTGAAGCTGGATTCTCCTGAAGCTCGAGATCCTCCAGCCTCAGCCTCTGGAGTAGCTGGGGTTACAGGTGTGCACTGGCAATAAAATGTGTTTGTGCCACTGTTACATTTAGAAAGAGTCCCCAGCCTCAGGATCAGAAGCCATAAGAGTTACTAAGCACCTGTTCTGTGCCAGGTGTCTTAAGAGATAATGCTGCAAGGGCCACTCATCCAAACAAGTAAACTACTCATCTGAACCCCAAAAAAAGTGCCACAGGCACTACTTTTACAGCTAAGTCAAAATACTTTTTTCTTTCCTTCCTCCCCCCCAAAACAATGTTACATTTCATGAAGATAGGAAGCTAAGGGGGGGGGACATTTCCAATTGTCCTTCCCCAAACTAGAATTTAAACTGCTATTAAGAATTATCCCAAACACTGATCTTTTTATTTCCTTAAAACAAAATGAAATAAAAGCCAAACAACAACAAAGATGAAAAAAGCAAAAAGTTGTGAGCTTGCCAGATGAGGTGGCGCATGCTTGTAATTTCAGTACTTGGGAGGCTGAGACAGGAGGATTACAGGTTTACGGCCAGCCTCAGCTACTTAGTGAGGCCCTCCATAACTTAGTGAGATTCTGTTTTCAAATAAAGAATAAAAAAATAGGGCTGGGGGTGTAGCTCAGAGGTAGAATGCCTCAGTACCGAAAAAAAAAAAAAAAGTTGTGAGCTAGGCATCACATATTTTAAATTCTAAGTCCTAAATTATGAATGATACAGAAAGAGTGCTTGCCTAACATGTGAGGCCCTGGATTTGATCCTCAGTAGTTTAAAAAAAAAAAAAAAAAGGATTGGTGTTTTACGGCTTCCTTGCTTGTGCCAAGAGAGCGTCAGCCTGAGTTCAGACTGAGAAAGACGTAGAAGGCTGTAGAACTAAAGAAAACAGTGCACTATCAAGATGTGTGGCAATAGATCAATAATTGGAAAAACAGAGTAGTCAGAGTCTGTCTACCTCTGGAGAATCTTAAAGAAGCTTCAATAGAAGTTCGGATTTGCCTCCAGTCCCCTGACTTGCAGGCATCTCCTTTTGACATATCCTTAGCCAGAAGAGCAAAATCCTCTAGCGGCTCAGGAATCTTTTTCTAAAAATACAGTGTAAAACTGCTCTAGCTACTTTTAAAAATGTAAAACATATTTTCTAAAACTCTCTATGTTGGGACTGTAGAAACCAGGACATGTTCACATCCTAATGAACATTGGAGAACCTCCAAGAAAAGACCATGGCCGGGAGAAGCAGTGTCCTTATTCAGAGCCAGAGCACACCAGCAATGATAAAGACCTATATCACTCCTTCCCCTGAGAACAGGCACTGCACTCCTGCCACCAGGAAGTGGGAAACTGCTTTTTTTAAACAAGTCCAAGGTGAATGAAACATTAGTACTAAAATAATTGATTGAACATTATTTTAATTGAGGCTTTTAATGAAGAACTTTGAGACCAGTTCCCCCTAGCTGCATGTGACTGCAGCATTCTGAAAGGACAGCAGAGGGCGCTTCAAGACTACAACATTTGTTCCATCTGCGTGCTCCTGCTAGCCAGCCGGCAGGTTCAAAGGCTGTAAGTCTGGGTCTAGGCTCTTCATCTTGTGCCTGGTGTTGCAACTTCATAATGTCCTTCAAGAGCTAGGACTAAATAATAAAACATCTTCAACAAAACTGCCGTACTAGCATATACACAAATGCACCGGCTTTTGTTGACAAATTAGCAATGAAAAAGAAAGGTTATTAAGGCATCCCAGCCATCTCAGTTCATGGTGTGAATCATCACAACCCAGTTCTTGGAAAAAGTAATCAAAAGATTATTCACTGAGCAAACTATCTTGGGCTTCTTCCTAATCCAAAGGAATGATGGATTTTTTTAAAAAAAATTGAACAAATTCTCCAAGAACCACCATTCATTTGTGAATAAGAAATCCTTTATTATGCTAAACATGTTTTCATGAACTTACTAAATTTTAAAACTTATTTATTTGGTTCATAGTGAGAAGGATTTAATTTTTTTTGTTTTGTATAAATAAATCTGGCTTAAAGAAGCAGCAGTAGGTATTTGAAAACCCAGAGCAGAGATGGGGAATTTTAATACAAAGTGTATCAAGTACCACAAAACCTGAATTTTAAGCTAGTTTTTTGTTGTTGTTGTTGTTTTTGGTTTTTTTTTTTTTAGGATTGGCTGGTTGTTGGGTTTTTTTTCTGTGCTTTTATTGGTGCATTATAGTCTCACATCATAATGTAAATCATGTTGACAATGACATACATGCACACAGCACTAGATGCCCCCCTCCCTTATGTTAGTTTTTAAAGAGTTAGCTTGTGGCCCTGTATAAATGTTAAATACACTTATTCTCTAATAAGAATAGGCTTTAAATCTCTCATTGAGATGCATGCACATTTATTTATAAATGCACAAGGAAAGTCAATCATTTGACTCTACAGTCATCACAACTTTGCATTTAACAAACTGGAAAGAAAGCACTGGCGCAGAAATTATAGTCAGCAGAGAATCTAAAAACGTAGGATCCAAAGAAACTCATAAGTTTTCTTTTTATGGCAATGATACCCAAGATGTTTTCAATGTAAGTCTTTTGAAAAGGAACACTGTGTAACAACATAGGATAAATGCACTGTGGGTCTATGGGAATCATTACAAAATATGATGGTTTTAATATATTTGAATTCTCCATGATTGCAAGATAGGATAGTTTTTTTTTATTTCATCTAAAGAAGAATGCCTATTCTGTAATATATGCTCTGTAAACTTTAAATATGAAATAATTTTGAGTGGATTGTTCTGTTCTCAGAAAGTAAAGTATGCAACCATATATACTGATGGATGAGATCACTCAACTAAAATATTGAGAAAGCCAATAACTGTGGTACTTTGCAACTCTTTCATAATCTTTAGATAGGATTTTCTAAAGATACTTTCCCCCAGGTACTTTAGAAATACATAAAACTGAATAAGGAACTAGATAAATTATTCTTCAAGTAACATTGAGTCTGTTGTATCAATTTCACAGCAGATAGTATCATGTAAACACATGATACAAACACATCATGCACTGAAATATCTCTAGTCACCAAGACTTAACTAGTTCCATTATTAAAGGCAGGACTTTGAGAAGGGCTATACCATTAAATTGGTCACTCACGCCAGTGGTGGTGGTGCACATCTGTAATACCAGTACTTGAGGGGCTGAGACAGGAGGATTGCAAGTTTGAAGCAAGCCTCCGCAATTTCATGAGACACTGTTTCACATTTTAAAAAGGACTGGGGGTGTGGTTCAGAGGTAGAATACCCTGGGTTAAATCCCCAGGATTCCATCCCAAATTTTTGTACTTTATAACTTACTTGCAACTCATAATATCTCTATCGGGCTAAGCCTTACAACAGTTCCTTTTTGAGAAAAGAACTATTAACTCTATGGGATGGGCCTTGAGCCCAGGTTTGTAGACCTTAAAGCTGTGTCTGTTAAGTGCAGACAATGCAATAGTAATACATAATCTCTTCAGAATATACTAGTATGTATGCCTTTCTTTTCTAGTCGTGGTAGCAGGTGCAAAAGAACATTTAAGGAAATCAGGACCAAGCCAGGAAAAATTGGAAGAAAATTAACAGGACTGCTTCAGGAGAGCATATCAGATGGGTCAAAGGGTGCATAGGTGGTGATTCATTAGACAAACATCTACTTCTAACTATTTGATTGGACTTTCTGTTAGATGCTAGAGACATTGTAATTCCCCTGAGCATTTTAGGGAAAGAAGTAGGAGGGACAAATTAAGTCTCTTTCACCAATTTTCCTGTTGTTAGCCTGGATGTGTTTTTGTGAATTTCAGGAACAATAACTGTACCTGCAGGGTTGTGGGGGAAATTCTAGCTTCTCCCAAACTATTTAATTTGCTACCAGGAATACTTTGCTCTCTAGAGGAATATCAATGAATAAGACTTGTCTAGATCAATGAATACAGGGTGATAAAATATTTTGCAACACAATCTAATAAAAATGCTTAGTAATACCAATTTGTATCTTGTAGGTACAAAGTATTTCAAAAGACAGCAGACTTTTTTCTATCAATACCACCTGCTTATTACATGGATACTATATCATTTCCTCTTTTGCTAAAGAAACCTAATGTCAAAAAATAAAGACATTCAAGTTACATAACTGATCTTAAAAAGTGTTACTAAAATAAATACCTAGTTTTCTTTCCTATTCTCAGCTTTGGCAAGCTCACCACCACTCTGAAATCAGTTTTTTCCTCATGTGCAGTAAATTTTTGTTTTAGAAATCTGAAAATGATGCTCTATGTAAAATAAGGTCTTCAAATTTTATATTACTCTACCTCCAATTCTATATTCAAAAATTTCCTTTGGATGAAAAAAACCAGGAGGTGTAATCACAGCAAGTAGCTATAACTCTTATTATCTAGAAATGAAAGCTGAGAATAGTAGATACATTTTTTACCCTCTGTGAGGGATGTGTTATCAATTGATTAAGAAAATACTCTTCTTCCCAGTGAATTTAGGTGTAAACAAAACGGACACACCAGCGAAACCAACATTAGAAGAAAGATTCTGTTTAAAGGGCATCTTGCATGGAGGTTTTGGGAACTGAGAGCTGTAAAGGAGCAATTGAGATGGGAAAACTGCGGAGGGGGTGTTACGAGTTACGAACATCACTTTTAACGGAGCCCTCAAACTTCGAGAAAACATGATGAAATCCAAGACGGCTTTAAAAACAATTCTCAGGAGTCTCCATGCACACAGCCATGACTTCTTCAATGCAGAGATGAGACATTAACAACCATCTTTTTAAAATAATCCTGATAGAGAAACAGATACCTGGCTTTCAAACCAAGATGTGCAGAGACATGAGCTTCAAGGTCCAAGGGTAACGGGTCAGATCCAAAATGCCAAGCAAACCAAGTAATAATAATTATGCTGACAATGCCACTGAGGACAAGCATATGTCTTTATCTAGGTGATTAAAAAATATCTTGAAAGTGTTGAGCAGAGATTAGTTTCCTTATTGTACTCACGAAAATGAGGAAGCTTGGGAGACGGCTTTAAGAGGCACAAGCATTGTTCAAATAACGTGAAGTTATCAATGCCAGGGAGGAGGAGGGAATGGCATGGAATCTAGAGGAACACCTACCGAGTGCTGTGTGCACATACATTTCTATCATTCTGAATCTCATTATGATGTATAATTACAATGCACAAAAAAAACCATTACATTTATCAGACATTTTCCTGTTTTTTTTTCCCTGTGTAAATAGACTACTTTTTAGGAATGATTAAGAATAACACTTCATTTGGAAATAATATGTTGCTTTTTCATTATCTTCCAAATAAATGCAACTGGTTAACTGTGTGTATACTAAGTTCTGTTGACCGTGGAGGGCCTGGCTCAGGTGCGGGTCATGAAAGGAGAGGGGGCAGAAGACAGTGGCCCTTCACTGAGCTACTGCTGCATCCCAGCACTGTGCTTAGAAGTTTATGTCGTGGAAGAAAATGCAGGTACCTCTGGTTCGCCCACAGAGACAATTTAGGCATCTGTCTATTAACACATGGTAGGTAGTTACATTTAGAGAAAACATACTGACATCTGTTTACTGGTGCCTAAGTAAATCTCTTGGTAATTAGCATCTAAACCAGCTGAGAGGTAAGTGGACCAAAGGATTTCCTGGCAAAAACACAAATAGTTTCGTACATATTGGGTGGCCTGAAAGCCAACTGATCAAGATGAATGTCTTTTTAAGTAGAAATGCTGCTTACGATTTGTAACTGTTGCACCATTTCTTCACGGTAGGCCAGCTCCCTTTTCATCTGATCCTGAAAATTATCTGGTAGGAGAGAGAAATAAAGAAATTAATGGAAGTGCAAAACCTACTTTTAGTTCACAGTTGGCCCTCCATACCTGAGGGGCCTGCATCCGTTCAACCAACCTAGGATCAATAAATTATTATTTTTTCAATAAGTTATCTTTAAATTTACATCTGTGCTGAGCACGTACAGATTTTTTCCCTTGTCATTAGTCCCTAAACATGTATAACTATTTGCATGGCATTCACATTGTATTAGGTATTATAAGTAATTTAGAGATGATTTAAAGTGTGTGTGGAGCCGGGCGTGGTGGCGCACGCTTGTAATCCCAGCATTTGGGAGGCTGAGACTGGAGGATCCGGGTTCGCGGCCAGCCTCAGCTACCTAGTGAGGCACTCCGCAACTTAAGTGAGACCCAGTTTCAAAATAAAGAATAAAAAATAGGGCTGGGGGTATAGCTCGAAGGTAGAATGCCCCTGAGTTCAATCCCCAGTACCACACACACACAAAAAAAAGTGTGTGTGGCATACACCTATAATCCCAGTACTTGGGTGATTGAGACAGGAGGAGCACAGGTTCAAGGACAGCCTCAGCAACTTAGCGAGGCCCTCAGCAACTCAGTAAGATCCTGTTTCAAAATTTAAAAATAAAATAGGGCTGAGGGTGTAGCTCAGAGATAGAGCACTCCTGGATTCAATCCCCAGAACCAAAAACAAAAAAAATAAAGTATATAGGAGGATGTGAATAGGTTTATTCAAATATTATTCTATTTTATATGAGGGTTTATTCAAATATTATTCTAGTTTATATGAGGGACTTGAGCAACCACAAATTTTGGTACATGCAGGGGGTCCTGGAACCAGTTCTGTGGATACTGAGGGATAACTATATCTATTAAAAATATGCTGGCAATTCCATAGAGTCCCCCTACTTTATGCCTTTTTTTAAAAAAAAGTAAACAATATGGCTGTTTGAAGAAAGGTTTTTAATACTCTATAATTAGTATAGACAGTAAATTCTGAGAGTTAAGGTGTGTGTGTGTGGGGGGGGACTGAATCCAGAGGTGTTCTACCTCTGTTGTTCTACACCCTCGGCCCTATTTTATTTTGAATCAGGATGTCACTAAGTTACCACACACTGGCCTTAAACCTGTGATCCTCCTGTCTCAGCCTCCCAAGTACTGGGATTACAGGCATGCATCACGGTGTCTGGCTAGGGTCCATGTATGTGTCACAGTATCTTATACCTCATTGAGTCTAATCCCTTGCATACATGAATTACACAGGAATTCTCAGTGCAATCTACATTCTCTCACTTTTGCACACTTCTGCAAGTAGCAGCACTAAGAGCTTCTGCTGTCTTCAGAAGTCCAGGGCCAGGGAGGGGATGGACCTCAGATAGAGCCGATGGCTGGATGTGCAAAGCCTCCTGGGTGACTGAGACATGAGTCTGCGGGCACTGCTTGCTCGTCTTCCCTGCAGCTCATCTCACTGTGCTCTGGTCGGACCCTCCCACCTGGAGACCCTTCCCACCCACATCAGCCTGAAAGGCTCCCTCTTTGGCCTGGTGCCACCCTACAGACTTGACCTCAATCTGGGAAGATGGGGGAACCTAAAGACATATTGTTATACAAAATAATTTCACTATTCCACACATAGATCATTTTTATTTTATTGGGGAAGAGAAATGACTTTCAAATGGCTACAATAATATTGGATATTCTTCATGTGACATTTATTATTTATTTATTTATTTATTTATTTATTTATTTATTTATTTATTTATTTATTTATTTATGTATTTAGTGGTGCTGGGGACTGAACCCAGCACCTCTGAGCTACACCCTCAGCCCTGTGGCTGACGGCCTCACTAACTTGCTGAGGCTGGCTTCTAATCTGCGAACCTCCTGCGACTACAGTTGTGTACCACCACACTCAATTTCCATATAATCTTTTTTTAAAAAGTGTAGATGTGGTTAGCTGTGGCTCTTCCTGCTTTAAACGGAGAAATTAACACAATTTCATATTGCATGGGTCTACTGTCTAGACAGGGCAGTTGCCTGTAGAAACCAGGAATCTCGTCCTCAACTTCTCTCCCTTTCCCTTCTACAGTCAACTGGTGTGTGAATCTACATGTGTCCTACCTTTGTCCTCCCTCCTATCTTTGTTACCTTCCAAATGCAGGCACCTCATTCCTGAATAGCTTTCCAACTGGCCTCAGGGGCCACCAGTCCCTCCCTCTCCAAATCCCTTTCATTCTCCGGCTTAAAACATCTCCAATGGCCCCCCATCACTTTCCAGACAATAAATCCTTTTGAACACTCATGAGACTCTGGGTACTTAGAGATTAAGAGACTTTATTCTCTTTAGTTTTTTCACTTTTATCTTTCTATACTATTTGAATTCCTTCCCCAACTCCAAGCATGTATTATAATTTACTTTTTTTTTTTAAAGAAACCCAAGCTGGGCATGGTGGTGCAGGCCTAAAATCCCAGTTCTTGGGAGGCTGAGACAGGAGAATCTCAGGTTTGAGGCCAGCCTCAGAAACTTAGTAAGAACTTCAGCAACTTAGTGAGAAATAAAATAGGGCTGGGAGCCGGGTGTGGTGGCGCACGCTTATAATCCCAGCATTTGGGAGGCTGAGACCAGAGGATCTAGGTTTGCGGCCAGCCTCAGCTGCCTAGTGAGGCCCTCCACAACTTGGTGAGACCTTGTTTCAAAATAAAGAAGAAAAATAGGGCTGGGGGTGTAGCTCGGAGGTAGAATGCCCCGAGTTTAATCCCCTGTACCGCAAAAAATAAAATAAAATATGGCTGGGGGTGTAGCTTTGTAGATTGGAGGTAGAATATCCCTGGGTTCAATCTCCATTGGAAGAAAGAAAGATAGATAGATAGATAGATAGAAAGGAAGGAAGGAAGGAAGGAAGGAAGGAAGGAAGGAAGGAAGGAAGGAAGGAAGACCCAATCCCTACTCTGACCTCTGATTTTGATGTGAAAGGCACCGCAGTAGAGGGAAATATGTGGTGAAAAGGGAGAGGGAGGGTAGAGGGAGCTCTCCTTCCCTTGGAATCAGTGCTTGTGGGAAGAAGTGCTTGTGCCAAGAAGAGAATGGCACTTGCTCCAATACACCGAAGGAAGGGAGGGCACCCTGTGAGTGGCTCAGTTGGCTGCAACAGAGGATGTAGGGGAAACCTTTTGCCCCATCACCCATCAGACCACTGTCCAGTACTCAAAGGGTCTTTTGCCTTTGCTCCTGCTGTAATCTGTCTTTACAACAAACACCTTCTACTTCTTCAAAGTCCAGTTCAAATGTTATCTCCCCCAGGAAGTCTTCCAATTAGCCTGTTCCTCCTACTGGAACCAGTCGCCAATCTTTTGTACTCTCCCAGCACCCTGCCCATACCTCTACTAAGGCAACCATAATACATACTATTGGTTGTTATACATCTGTCTTCCGGATAAACGATGGGTTTTTGGAGGACAGGAAGGTAAATCTTAGATACCTTTAAATTTCCCAAGGCTACCATAGTGCTTGGCACAAGGCAGTGGGAGCTGATGAATGAGGGTGAGAAGAGTATGCACTATCCACCAGAAAGCCTGAATTCTGCCATTGCCAGGAACTGCCCTACTCTGAGACCTCAGACATTATCTGAAGAGACAAGGGTGTGGAATGATGTGCTTTTACAGTTTCTTCTGGCTCCAGCATTTTAAGATTCGATGACAAGCTGAGCATTGTGGTGCATACCTGTAATCTCAGTACTTGGGAGGCTGAGACAGGAGGATCACAAGTTCAAGGACAGCCTGAGCAACTTAGTGAGAGTTTCAGCAACCCAGAGAGATCCTGTTTCAAAATATAAAAATTTAAAAAAAGGACTGGGGGTATAGTTCAGAGGTAGAACGCCCCCGGGTTCAATCCCCAGTACAAAAAAAAAAAAAAAAAAAAAAAAAAGGAAGGTATATATAATGACAAGGTAGAATGATTTGGTTGGGCTCTAAGCATCCCTTCTGTCTTTCCTATGTTGGGAAAGGGAGCGGGGGTTAATTGACACTGATAACAATTAGGGGTGAGGTACTGATTGAGGGGCTGTCACTCACCCTGCCATACCAGCCTACTCTGGAGGTGGGTCAAAGCCCACAGGCTGAGGAGAGGGCAACAGGGAAGCCAGCTCCCCACAAACTACCCTGCTTCTAACACTTTCTGTCCATGGTCCCATACCTGGACCAAATGCCTCCAGGAAGAACAGTGTGTTTCCAGACACAGATACACTCAGACCAAAGAAATCTCCCTCTGTGAAGGGGAGCACTTTCCTCTGAGCCTCAGCAGGTTCCTCTGTCCCTCTAGGGATCCAAGGTCCTCTGGCCACAATGGTAAACTAAGATGGACTTAAGAATGAGGGGATGGTCCAATGTTGACCAGGCTGGAGCAATTCCCTGACATTCCAAAAGATTCTGATTTGGGGAGGAAATAGCTAAAGACACGTAATTTGGAGAGGAATAATGAAAACTAGTCCTTACTTATGCTCATTGCTCTATAGTTCACATGACAACTCCTTAAAAATAAAAAATGAAGGCATTAAAATATTAGAAAATATGAATGTTGAATATTTTTATAATATTGGAGTAGGAAAGGGCACCAAAGGCAAAAGTCAAAAAGGAAACGACGGATGGGTTTGATTAGACAGAACTTTAAAACTTTAGAATGAAAACAAATTACAAATTAAATTCCCCAAAGCCAAAACACCATATAAAGGCATTGATACAAACCAAAGAATATTTGTGACATGTTGAAGAATTCATAATTTAGTATATAAGAAGTTCCTGCAAATCAGTAAGAAAATGAAAAGAAATCAAAAGAAATACAGGGAGAGAAGATAAAGTGAAGATTCAGAACACGCAAATGAATGGGAGGCGTATGAAAAGTATCTAACATACGAGCAGTAAAATAAAAGGAATTACAATGAGGTGCCACCTTTTCCATTTAAGGTAGCAAAGACTAAAAGAAAAGATGACATGTGTGACTCCAAGAAGGAGAGTAAAAATTGGCATATCCTTTCTGGAAAGTAACTTCAAGTTAGACACTAAGAGCTATATAAAGTTCATACTCTTTAACATAGCAATTCTTTTATGAATTTATCCCAGGGAAATATTAATGGATATATGTAAAGATTTTATTACAATGGTGTCCCTCATCTGAAACTTGGGCAAGTCATAATGTCCAACATAAGAGGACATTCACAGGGCTAGGGATGTAGCTCAGTTTTGAAGTGTTTGCCTAGCATTGTGTGAGGCCCTGGGTTCAATCCCTAGTATCAAAAAAAAAAAAAAGAGGATAAAAATGGGGCAATCATATTTCACTTTGTTAAAAAGGATTTAATAGGTATTTAAAAATGAAACTTCAAAACTTTAGTAATGCTGCTTTTTGCTAAATATCAAGATTATGGAAAATTTTTGTTTCTTCTCTTTGTATTTCTATACTTTTTTTTTTCTTTTGTGGTGCTCAGAATGGAACCCAGGGGCATTCTATCTCCAAGCTACACCCCCAGACCTATTTTATTCTTTCATTTTGAAACAGGGTCTCACCAAGTTGTGGAAGGCCTCGAACCTGTGATCCTCTTATCCAGCCTTCCAAGTACTAGGAGTGCAGGTGTGTACCACTGTGCCCAGCTTATACTTAAAATTTTCTCTGACAAGTGTATGTATAACTTTGACCTACGAAGATGATCAATTAAAAGATGTTTAAAAATTTTTTTGCTATATCTAAAGGTTGATGAAGATGTCATTTAATTGGAGATGAAAAACCATTTACGCCTATATCTTGAACAAGAATCACTTACAACTCAACTATTTCTGGAAAACGCTACAGGAGACAACAGTGAAAAACACTGTAGTCACCATGCTGGCCAACACTGGCGAGACAGTTTAAAAGCCAAGGCATCCCGCCTGCACTGCTGGGCACTGACTGAGAGCTGAGCCCATGTGGCACATCTGGTTCACCTGGACTCACAGAACAATAAGTTTGGGGCTCACTTTCTATACATCGTCCTTGTTTGTCATCACTGCTTTCAAACATCTATGGGGACTTTCAATCTGCACAGGATTTTGGAATCCCACCCTCCCCTCATTCAGAGGAGAGGAAGAAAGGAGAGAAACTACTGAACTGAAATGAACCCACAGTAATGGTCACAGTTGTGAAAGATGTGGACCACCAGATTTGGGTAGCTGAGATGCAGTTTGTTTTTAGTGAGAATTGACCGTGGTAATTTGGAAGAGTGACTCTTTATGAGACTCTAACATGATGACATTTTAGAAGACATGAACTCAAGGTTTTCGTGAATCCCCATTCGTGAGTCCTTCCCTGCGGTGAGTGACTGACTGGCTGGCCTTTCCACTCAGCTCTCTCAGGTGCCATGAGTTGATCCCCAGACCTGCAGAACCCAGAGCTAAATTCACAAGCCCTGGCTAAGCTCCGTATTTGCTGATCCAGTATCATCCTTAACTGTCAGTTTTAATCTCGTCAGATATGACGCCAACACCCGAATCAACTATTTCCTGAGAGTCTGTTACATACCCACAGCACGCCAGGTGCTGGAGGCAGTAACAGAGGAACGTGCTGAGTAGCCCTTCCCTGAACCTGTTTGCAGCGCAGTGGGGTAGAAGAGAGTAAGGATCCAAACAGTCAGAGGAGGAGTCAACACAGAGCAAGGGAACTAGAGAAACACAGGACGACTTCAGAAAAGGGTGCCCGCTGCAGGGCTGGAAAGGCTTCCTGGGGGTGGTGAGACTTGAGCTGGGCCCTGGATGAGGAGGAGGACCTGGGTGAGGCACTCAGGACCCAGAAACTCAGCATGCACAGGTGGAAAGCAAGAGAGGGGGGTGTCTGCCTGCTGACAGGAGCTGAGGGGCGGGGGAGTGGAAGGAAGGCTGGGGAAGCTGGGGGGGGGCAACTATGGAGGGTTGTGAGAGTTAGTTGGGAGCTAACACAGATACAACATGAAAATAAGCAGTGGGGAAGCATTAAGTCTTCTTGAATGGAAGGCATGGCGCCAGAGGTAGAGTTTTAGGGAGACTGGGCTAACAGCCAGCAAAGCTGAGTGGAGGAGAGAAGTGAGGACACAGGGCACCCACCGACCACCACCATCTGCTGCCACACTTAGCAAGTACCGGGGCTGAGGCTAGGCTCTGAGATCATAAGGATGGCCAGTTGGAAGAAAGCAAAAATGAATTAAAGTCTACAGCAAAGGAACAATTGCTATATTAAAATAAAGTAAGGTGGAGGAGAAGGGAGATAGAGGAGGTAGATTTGCTAGAGGAAGGTGGCTATGATGTGGTGACCAAAATGACTTTTTGATTTATGGCTGCAAAAGTGATGAAACCAGTTAGTAGTGGGGATTTTGGAATGGTGGCCTTCAGGGTCACCTTTAATCCTTTTGTGCTGTCCAATCTAACATGACTATCACTGCAGAACATGCCTGATCAGCTATCCAATTGTCATCTCAAAGTGACCTTGATAATGGGGGAGGTCTCCTTCATTCACCCCTAGAGGACTACTTTCCCTCAATCCTAGAGTCCATTTCTCTGGCCTTCCATTTGGATACTCTCTGACCTCTCTTCTCATGCCCTGTCCAGTTTGTTAATTACCCTTACTGTCCTCTGTCAAAACAAGTTTTGCTGCCTGTTCCACCCTCAATAAGGACAGACCAAAACGTCTCTAGAAGCTCTGGTTTCTAGCTGGTTCATGATCAAAACCCCTGCAGGACTGTAAGCATCACATTTATAATGGTGTATAGCAGCAACAACTCACATTCACTGGTAATTACTATGCCTCTGTCACCAGGAGAAACATTGCAAACATCTCGCTTGTTTAATCCTCTCAGCAACCTAGGAGGTAGGCACAGTATTGCTTTACTCTTGCAAAAGAGCTGAGGGAACTTGCCTCAGGTTACCTAGCTAGTGAGCTGGGGAGGTTGTGGTCGAACCCGGACCCTTGGTGCCTCCTGCTTCTCTTCCTGCTCTACCGAACGCCTGCCTTGCCTGCTCTTTCACTTTTCCCTGCATTTCTCCAGCAGGCTCAAGCAGGAGCGTTCATGGAGAGCAACTCTGCAAGCCTCCAACTCAGCACTTGTAGGAATTTGCTTATTCCTCCTCTTTCCTGAACCTCTGCTTCCTCCCCAGACATGGAGACTTGTTTCTTCCTCCTCCTGCTCTTTCTTCCCTCTTTGTTCTCCTTCCTCCTCCATCTCCTTCCTCTCTCTCTTCCTCCTTCATTTCCTTTCTCTTCCTCTACCCTCTAATATTCATCTGTGCCCTCTGTATGCCCAGGATTCATTCTTGTCATCCTCATCCACCCTCAGAACCACAAGAATCCCTCAAAGCCCAGCATTTGGCTACAGTTTTGGAGCTCAGTGCTGATGCACTCCACTGCCTCCTCCTGCTTCAGAATTGCCATCATTATAGCTGATGTTCATTCAGCACTTATCTCGGGCTAGGTATACATACAGCACTTCCCCTGTATGATCTCATTTAGTCTTCTCATCCTCCGAGACAGGAATTGTCTATCCCATTTTATAGTTTCCAATGTCAGGCAACCACTGAGGAGCATTGATCTCAGGTCTGGTAGATATATCTCCTAGCTTGGGTCCCCAGTACTCTGAATCACCTGGGTTTTAAATGTCATGACTGTTTCTATCCACCTTCTAGTAAAAAGCTTTGCAGAACTCCCAGGGATTCCTCTGTGTTTGCTTCAGATAAAAGTTCAGTTTCCTCCTTTTTGTCTTAAAAGAATCTAGATCCATCAACTAGCTTCACAGCCCCTCACATTTAGTTAACAAGAACATAATGTGCATTTGCTATTTTCATCTATGTGAATTTGCCTCTTTGTGGTGTGTTGAAACCACGCATTATTCAAACATGGGCACACGTTGGCACTTCCTTGGTCAGTGGAGTATGTTGCAGATGCAAAAGTGGAAATTTTTGTTGTTGCTATTTAATTGAAATGCTTTATGTAGGTTGCAGTTACAGATGATTCATTTTAATTCAGATCAACATGATGAGTGATAGGTCTGAATTGAAAATGGCCAGTTGTAACACCATTTCTTTTAAACAGAAGCATGTTGTCCATGTTGTATGACAGAGCACTTGCTAAGAAGTATGTATAAGTTATTGTGAATTGTTTAATTCCCTGAAATGATTATTAATTATCTCTTATTAATAGTATAAATTATGGCTGCACTGGCTTCATGGGGAGTTAAAAGGGCACCTTAGGGATTCAATAAGACTTGGATCCCCACTTCTAGATGCTAAAGCAGGGCTCTGCACACTTGTCAATTAGATAAACACCGGCTATGGGGAAACAAATCATTCAATGTCTGCTCACTGCAGCCAGGAACTGTAAGACACAGTCTTTCTTAAGATGTGGTTTTAGAATTTAGAGAATCTTGGCCCTATCAAATCACCAGTTTTTTCAGAATTCAAAGTTATTTTTAATTTTTTTCTTTTCCCAAAGCTACCAATGTTGAGATGTTCCTAAATAACACTATCAAAAGCTATCGGCTATCTGGCATGGTGGCACATGCCTGTAATCCCAATATTTGGGAGGCTGAGACAGGAGAAGATTCAGGTTTGAGGCCAGGCTTAGCAACTTGGCGAGACCCTCCACAATTTAGTGAGACTATGAGACCCTATTTCAAAAATTAAAAATCAGGCCGGGGTGGGGGGTATAGCTCAGAGGTAGAATGCCCCTGAGTTCAATCCTTACTACCATCACCACGCCCAAAGAAAGTTATTGGCTATTCTCCTGCCTTTGATCTTATTCTGAGGCTCACAGGTTCAAAACACAGAAGCCTCTGGAGCCCCAAACCTGCTTTGTAGTTCTAGAAAGATCATAAACTTGGCAGACCCTCCTGTTCTGGTGGTCAGAGCTGTCTTTCAGAGTCTCCACTAAGTACTAGTAAAATTCAGTTTGTTATGTTGTCAGAAACTTGGTACTAGTTATAAATGTTCCTTGAGGTCATCTTTCAGCTGTGTTGATGATGACACCTAGGAAGTTCTAGAAATGCAGATTTTCAGGCTCATGTGATTGAAATGATCACCGTTACTGAAGTCTTCCAGATGCTGGTCTGCAGATTTGGCACAGGAACTGCCAACTTGAATTTTGTGGTGCTCAGATTAATAACAAGGGGCATGTTGACATTTTAAGGAAGCATCCCAGAAAACATTAATTTTAAATTTATATGTATATATGTATTTTTTTACAAATGTTTGCATAGTATTTTCTTTCCCACTTCCCTTTCTCTGAAGAGGGGGATATGACTAAATAAAACTCCAAAAAGTTTAACATCTCCTGGGATGTATTTGTCCAAATGTGACCCAGCCCAGGGCAAGTGAATTTTAGAAATCTAGACACCTACCAAAGTCTTTCCAAAATTCCCAAACTCTGGTAGCAGAACAATAGTTTTTGGTCAACAATGTCTTCTGCTCCCTCATTTGGAATAGAGTTAATATACCCATTAATTACTATCCATTATGGATGGAAAACACAAAACCTCTAAAATGTACCAATGTTAACTACAGTAGTCCCCTCTTAACTCTGGTTTCACTTCCTTCCATTTTCAGTACCCAAGGTCAACTATGATCCAAAGATATTAAGTGGAAATAAGCAATTCCGGAAATAAGCAATTCATAAATTTTAAATAACATATTATTACAAATTTTCTATTGTATCATTGTTGTTGCTAATCTCTTTGTAAATTAAATTTTATCATAGGTATGTGTGTATAGGAAGAATTATAGCATATATAGGGTTTGGTATTGCCTACAGTTTCATGCATTCATTGGAGGTTTTGGAGCATACCCCCCAAAGATAAAGGGGTTACTGCTGTAACAAGACAGATTTGTGTACATTAAATTGTTAAAGTTTGAATTTTCATATTTATACATCTTAAGCACAGGCAGCCATCCAGAGCTGTCTGCGAATAAATATTAATGTTCCTTTGTTTTTCCTACCTTAGAGAATAATAAACACCTGAGTAATTATTTTGTTTTAAGATATACAATCTGAATATATGAATATATTTACATGATTAATTACATGTTTACATACATATTTTAAAATATACACCATACACACAAATACACATATATCAATACATAAGTACCAAAAGGCTCTTGTAAGAAATTTTATCTGTGAGCCAATTCAAAGCATAAATAAGAGAGACTAAAATTTATGGATATTTAGACACACCATAAGAAGGCTGGGTGGGCTTTGTACTTAATCACTTAATACTTAGAATCACATTCTTAAGTCTAATAAGAGAAATGTCACCAAATATCACAAAAGCAATGAAGCAAAAGTGATTTCTTACTGAATACTGGGAAAGATGTGTTTCCTTTCAACACTTGGAATTCTTGTTCTAGTCGTCTCCGTAAATCTATTTGTTCAAATAAAACCTTCTGAAGTTCTTCTAATGGAGTAAAAAAGAAGAGTCATTTTACTAATCTTTACAAATAACTCTCCAGAGAACTGTTATATATGGCAATTTATTATTATAAGACAAAATATTTTACCAGTTTAAAAAGTGTTGCATAGACATAGGATAGATTTTGTGCAGAAATCCATGAATATAAATCAATGTAATATATTATTTTAAAGTATTGTATTACAGTGTCATGTATTGATTGATATGTATGCATTAATCTCAATTATATCCACCCAATGGTCCATATATTATTCATATGTTGCTTGTCAAGCTTAAAATATGGTGTAGAACAAAAATATCCTCTTATTATCTCCATAGTCTTTTAGAACCAAGAGGAGTTCTAGAGAATTAAAACTTTTCCTTACCTTTCCCCATATTTTCCACATCCTTTTTGAGCGAATGAGGTGAATTGGTTTCTTGGGTGTGTTCACCTTTTTAAAAAGGAGAAAAATATTGTTAGATTTGTATAGGCTCTCTTTTCTGAAACTTTTTAAGATCTACAAAAGAGTTTATTTGATCTGAAATTAGAAGTCCTCAGAGCAAGTACTGTTTTCATTTGTTCTTGTGCAATTCCCCTGAACTGTGGGGGAGGGGGCTACAGAAAATGAGGGCAGAGCCTGCCTGGCTATGAATGGCCCTGCAGGAAAGCAGATTCCTCAAGTCAACCCCGCTGCTAGCCGCTCTGCTGGTTCTCACTGCCACCCCGTTTACAACAAAGGTAGTTACTGGAATGGCAAGAAGAGGAGGACATACAAGTCAAGACTTCTGGTAGGAAATCTGGTCAGAGTCTCGCTCCTTCTTGAAGTGGATAGCCTGGTTTCAACTGGGAGGCCCTCAAGACTGGAGAGGCAGAAGCCAACTGAGACTTCTTGGGCCCCCTAAATTTGGAGCAGTGAAAAAGAAGTTGGGGGAGGTGTTGAGGGGTTTCCTATTAATTGGTGGCTTGGGTTTTTTTGGTTTGCTTGGTTTCTGTTGTTGTTTGTTTTTTTAAAGTCAACCTAAAACAGAGATGTAAAATTATTTATCTGTTAGTTTGTAAATATTTACATGCCTGCTGACACCCTTTGCTGTTGTTGTTGTTGTTGTTACTGGGAATTGAACTCAGGGGCATCCTACCTCCAAGCTATGCTCCTTTTTAAAATTATTTTTAATTTATTTAATTTTGAAACAGGGTCTCACTAAGTTGCTGAGGGTGGCCTCAAACCTTCAATCCTCCTGTCTCCCTCCCAAGTACTAGGATTACAGGTGTGTACTATTCATCTTGGACCAATACAAATTATATCATGAAAGCTGGGAGTGTAGCTCAGTGGTAGAGCACATGCTTAGCATGCACAAGGCCTTAGTCCCTAGTACCAAAAACCAAAACAAAAGCCCCTAACTAATGTTGTGGATGAATGGCACATTGTCGTTCTTACCTATTTTGCTTATGTGCTAATTAAAATGATGGAAAGATAAAAAAATGCATTTATCTATATAGAAAATTGAGTCTACATAATCCAGAAAACCTAAATAAACCAAAGAAATATATTCAGCTAAACAGATGATTTTATTTTCAAATGTCAACTTTCAGATTTCTGCAATATCCACATAGTTTAGTTAAGCTTTCTGCTTTTGTCTAAAGAGGTGCGTAGCACAGATAAAGGCACTCTGAGAAGGTTTTACCTACTCCCTCCCCTCCCTGGTCCCCAGGGGCTAGGCCCCTCATCTGTGGCCACAGAGTGTCTTGCAGAGGCGGTGGCTTGATGCTATTTGCCTGCTGGGCACTACTTGGAGGCAGGGCTCTGTCTTTTCTGGGTGGCCGGTGCCTAATACAGTGCTGGACACACCATAAGCCACCAGCGAAGCATCTTCAGTTGTTCCTGGAAGGAACCCCAGGAAGTCATAGATTCTAAATCATGGCATGGACACGAATTCATCATTTCAATTCTCTCCTCACTATTTATTCATTTCCCTCAGCAAGAAATGAAATGTAATGGCCCTGGGCACTTGTAAGAATACTGAGAGATTTCATTGTCAAGGTAAAAATTTCTATGAAGAGGGAGACAGGCAGGGCATGGTAGCACATGCCTGTAATCCCAGTACTTGGGAGGCTGAGACAAGTTCAAGGCCAATCTCAGCAATTTATGAAGGCCTTCAGCAATTTTGAAACCTTGTTTCAAAATTAAAAAAAAATAATAGTGCTGAGAGTATAGCTTGGAGGTAGAATGCCCCTGGGTTCAATACCCACTACCAAGGAAAAAAAAAAAAAAAAAAAAGAGGGAAACAAAATTTC
>PVLC010001697.1:28230-38230 GCA_004027655.1 Graphiurus murinus
TCCCAGCATTCGGGAGGCTGAGACCGGAGGATCCGGGTTCGCGGCCAGCCTCAGCTACCTAGTGAGGCACTCCGCAACTTAGTGAGACTCGGTTTCAAAATAAAGAATAAAAAATAGGGCTGGGGGTATAGCTCGGAGGTAGAATGCCCCTGAGTTCAATCCCCAGTACCGCAAAAAAAAAAAAAAAAAAAAAAAAATTTCTACCGAAAGTAGCTGCCTATATTGCAGTATCATAGACAGGAAAGCCACTAACATGATATAAATGGCAACTTCTGCCGGAGTAAGGAGTGTGTACACGGGTGCACATGCAGGTGCATGTTCATGTACATGTAAATACATATATACAAGTATCCCAGGCCATAGCCATAGTTAGTGATGGAGCCTAATAACCCCTTTGGCATCCCTAAGTTTCGTTTTCTTTATTTTTATTTTTATTTTTTATTTTTTGCGGTACTGAGGATTGAACTCAGGGGCATTCCACCTCCGAGCTACACCCCAGCCCTATTTTTTATTCTTTATTTTGAAACAGGGTCTCACTAAGTTGTGGAGTGTTCACTAGGTAGCTGAGGCTGGCCACAAACCCAGATCCTCTGGTCTCAGCCTCCCAAATGCTGGGATTACAAGCGTGTGCCACCACACCTGGCTAATATAATTCTTAAAAAATACTATTATCCTAAGAGCAATATGAAGGTTGACAATAAATCATTAGTAATGTAAACCGAGCATAATGGTATTTTGAAATGAAGATAAATGCATGTTATGTGCATTTTTCCTGTTTAGTCTCCTTTATCCAGTTAAATGTGTAAAGTTTCATAGTCATATGCCATTTTGAATTGGAATAAGAGAAGAAACAAGCATGCACGTATTTCTGAACTTGTCTACAGGGCATAATGAGGCTGTATTACGCTACAACTTTCTCAACCACTCAAAACACGATGTAAATGAGGTCGTTTGTTCCTGAATAGGCAATTCTAGAAGCCATGTTCTTATCACATTAGAGACCAGACTCTTTTTGATTCATTAGTATGTTTTGTGGACTGTTTCTCTTGTATTACGCTTCAATTTGATCATCAGATTTGAAATTTAAAATATGGTATGTAAAAAGGCATCTCTTTTCCACTTCACAATTAGTAGAGCTCTACACCAGTATGAAACCACTAAACAAGTAGCTAATAAATGGGAACATATTAACCAGCTGATGACATTAATAATGAGCTTTTCTCTTCACCAGCTTTATGGAGGTTTTATTAATATTTTGTTTGGTGTCTATTTTGAACATATTTTACTGAGACTTCTGAGTCAAATCTTCCAATTTGAGGCTTAGAACATTTAAATGTCCCCCTGACAAAGGGTTTTTTAAATGGTTAAATGCTAGGTAGCTAAGGAGCACGGAGCATCTCCGGTTGCCTTTTGTGCATCTTTTACTGGGCGGTTGCCTTTTGTATATTACTAATCTGTGAAAACCAGATTGTTAATGGTGGTTAAAAATGACCTCTGGGAGCATGGATGTTTGTTCACTATTACTGCTAATGTTTACCATCTGGTTAAAAAAAAAAAAAGGCAGTCTAATACTAGATTAAATAAATGTGATTTAATTGACACGGAGCTTCCAATTTTTATAAATATTCCATCAGGTTAAATGCATTTTACTTTTACAAAACTAATGAATGGGTTTGGAGACATCCAAAAATTAAAATTTTTTTCTTTCCTTCCCTTTCTATTCTTCTATTAGAAAAAATAGTTACAGAGCTGGGGGAAAGCAGAGATCTTAATGATGCAGAGATATAGGAGAGAATGTTATATATAGAATAGATGTATTCTTTCTCTCTTTTTTACCCTTCCTTCCTTCCCCTCCCTCCCTCCCTTCCTTCCTTCCTTCCTTCCTTCCTTCCTTCCTTCCTTCCTTCCTCTTCCTTCCTTTCTCCTTCCCTCCCTCCCTTTCTTCTTTTTTTTTTTTTGCAGTAGGACTTGAACCCTGGGGCATTCTACCTCTAAGTTATACCCCCAGCCTTGTTTATTTTGAAACAGGGTCTCAAATTGCTAAATTGCTGAGGGTCTTGCTAAATTGCTGAGACTGTTCTTGAATCTGGTATCCTCCTGTCTCAGCCTCCCAAGTACCAGTATTACAGGTATATGCCAATGCACCCAGCTGGGAATGTCTTTCATGGATGCCTGGCTTCAAGCATGTCTTAAATTTGACTGTAGAAGAAAAGAGTTGAGTGGTTTGAAGTTGGAGAGTAATGAATAATTACCTCATAAAATGCATCCCTAATGGGCATGGTGGAATGTGTTTATAATCTCAGTTACTTGGGATTATAAGGTTATGGCTGGAGGATGGCAAATTCAAGACCAGGCCAAGGAATTTAGAGAGACTCTGTCTCAAAAAAAAAAAAAATAGTAAAGGTCTGGGGGAGATAACTCAGTGGTGGAGCATTCCATGAATAGATGTGACTAAAAGCTGCTGCTTAAGCCAGGCATGGTGGTTTACTTTTGTAATCCCAGAATTTGGGAGATGAGACAGGACAATTGCAGGATCTAGGCCAGCCTCAGCAATTTAGTGACACCTTGTTTAAAAAAAAAAGGCTTGGGGTATAGCCGGGCATGGTGGCGCATGCTTGTAATCCCAGCATTCGGGAGGCTGAGACTGGAGGATCCGGGTTCGCAGCCAGCCTCAGCTACCTAGTGAGGCCCTCTGCAACTTAGTGAGACTCGGTTTCAAAATAAAGAATAAAAAATAGGGCTTGGGGGTATAGCTTGGAGGTAGAATGCCCCTGAGTTCCATCCCCAGTACCACAAAAAAGCAAAAAAAAGGCTTGGGGTGTAGCTTAGAGGTAGAGCACCCCTAAATTTAATCCCCAGTACCAAAAAAAAAAAAAAGAGAAAAGAAAAAAAGAAAGAAAGAAAGCCAAGCCTGGTGGTACACACCTGTAATCCCAGTACCTGGGAGGCTGAGATAGAAGGATCACAGGTTTGAGCTCAGCCTCAGCAATATAGTGAGACTCTCACAACCTAGTAAGACCCTGTAAGACTCTGTTTCAAAATAAAAAAATAAAAAATAAAAAAGGCTGGGGGTGTAGCTTGGAGGTAGAATGTCCCAGGTTCAATCCCCACTATCTCACACACACCCACACGCACGCACACACACACACTCTTCTGCTTAAGCCCTTCCACCACTCCACCTTCACAGGACCAGTTGACTGTGCTTGGCATGACTTCCACAAATCATTCTCTCCCCTGCAGGGAGAGGCAGCATCCTGCCACATCAGGAAAACCCCCCAGCTACTTAGGCGAGCAGAAGCCAGAGAGCCTGGGCTCCAAAGTTCCAACTTTCCAATTCTCTCCACGATCCTCCAGCACCAGGTTGTCTCCTATTTTAGGTAAATGTTCCACCCCACCCTTGGTGCTGCCCTCACTCAGCCATCAGAAAATAGAAATATGAGAGGGATGGATTTGAGAATGCACCATGCTGTAGCAGGCGTGAGCAGTAAATAGTAAATGAGGAAGAGACTGGAATTTACAAAGGAGGGAGGGGGGAGAAAAGAAAAGAAAAACTGAATTCATTAGCATTACTTTTCAAAGCATGAGGGTCACTTTCTCTTAAATATCATGGCCCACCTCTGCTCAAGAACCTGCAATGGCTCTCCACAGTCTACATCAAAGAATACACTAAAGTCCTCTCTCTCAGAGCCTCCAGGGTCTCTCATAGCTTTGTCCCACCTGCTGAACAAAGGAGTCTTTTTTACAAACACGAACCCTTTATTGAAATCAGGCCTTTACTTCTGCTGGATGGTTTTGCCTTACGTTGTTTTTCTTGCCTAAGGTGCCCTCCCATTTCCTCCCTGTTTGTCCAAAATCAGAATGACATCCAAGTCCCTAAATCTCATAACTGAATGTTTATATCTCCCCAACATTCATATTTTGAAATCCTAACCTCCAAGGTGATGGTACTAGGGGGTCCAGCGGTTGGAAGGTGATTAGGCATGAGACAGAACCCTTACTAGGATTAGTGCCATATAAAGGAGTCCCCCAGAGCCGGGCGTGGTGGCGCACGCTTGTAATCCCAGCATTCGGGAGGCTGAGACTGGAGGATCAGGGTTCGAGGCCAGCCTCAGCTACCTAGTGAGGCACTCCGCAACTTAATGAGATGAGACTCGGTTTCAAAATAAAGAATAAAAAATAGGGCTGGGGGTGTAGCTCAGAGGTAGAGGTATAGCCCTGAGTTCAATCCCAAGTACTGCAAAAAATTAATAAATAAATAAATAAAATAAATAAATAAATAAATAAAGGAGACCCCAGAGAGCTTCCTCCCTTCCCCCTTTCCTGACACATGAGGATATAGCAAGAAAATGGCTCTTCATGAATCAGTAAGAGAGGCTTCACCAGACATTGAATTTGCTGCTGCCTTGATCTTGGTCTTCCCAGGCTCTAGAACTGTGAGAAATGAATGTCGCTTAAGCCACCCAGGTCTATGCTATTTTTGTTACAGCAGCGTGACCCTTCTATAAGCCTTTCCCAACTTCAGCAAATGCCACTGACCTCCTTCCTGGGCTGAAGTTCAAAGTGCTCAGCATCTATTCTCTGTACCTTCACACACAATATTCTAGGGTTTCACCTATGTTAGCCTGGTCTTCCTCAGCTAGAAATAGGCTTTCTCAGAGCAAGGAGACTTTGCCCTACAAGTAACCCCCCATCATCACACCACTAGGGAGGGGTACAAACACATTTCATAAATACTTGCTGCACTTAATTCATTCCAATTTGTGAATGAAATACCAACTAATGTTATTATAAATACTCAAGTGTCACGAGGGCTTTAAAAACACTAACTCACTCCAATAAATTCAAAAGTAGATTTTAATCCATTTATATGTTCTGACTTGGTCATCTCCTTTCTAAATTCTTCCTTGAGCCTGCAACCAATACTCAGAGGCACCATGGCAGCTAACAGCCCCAGCAGCTAGCAAGATGCTTACCACTGAAAGGGCCTCTGTGTCTTCCCAGTGCTTTTATTGACAATACTTGATGGAAAGCATTTGGATAAAAGAGTTCCTTTAACATAAAGAATGTTATTTAAGCCGGGCGTGGTGGCGCACGCTTGTAATCCCAGCATTCGGGAGGCTGAGACAGGAGGATCCGGGTTCGCGGCCAGCCTCAGCTACCTAGTGAGGCACTCCGCAACTTAGTGAGACTCGGTTTCAAAATAAAGAATAAAAAAAATAGGGCTGGGGGTGTAGCTCAGAGGTAGAATGCCCCTGAGTTCAATCCCCAGTACCGCAAAAAAAAAAAAAAAAAAAAGAATGTTATTTAATAGTCCACTCAAAGGGAACTTTAGTAAATGAAATTATTTTGGTTTGGGGCCAAAAGATATATAAGATATACATGTACAATAATGTTTGGATAAAGAATGATCCTTTCAGTCAAGTCTCCAATGTTTCCACAATTCATGGAGACTCATGTGCTACTAATTTCTACTAATTTCTTGGTGCTAAATTTCTACATTAAACTACTTTCCTGTGATATGTGGCACTTTAGTGAGGTCACAAAGGAAAAGAAAAAAACAAAAACAAAAACAAAAAATATCACTGGAGAGGTATGCAACAGAATGAACTAACTAAATATTAACTTCATTAGTGCAAGAAGAAAAAAGAGCAAGTATAAGAATAAATAACACCAATTAGGTTACAATTAAACTGAGAGTTACAATAAACTTTGTAATTCATGATCAAAATTTATTATGAGTTGTATGTACGTTGCTTCTTTAATCAGTATGTTAAATATCTATGATCAATGAATCTTCAGTCTGTTCAAGACTTCTCTTGAGTTTTAGAACTAATTTTGTGAGTTAATGCTACTTAATATTTCTTAGAAAGGTTTTCATTGTCTTCTTTCTCCTCGAGTGCAATGTAAATGTGTAAAAATCATTAGTAAGAAAAGAAATTTTCTATAAATAAAAAGAAACTGATATCTGAAATATAAGGACTACTTAATTTTTACTACAAATATTGAAAGACTTCAAAATACATTATAGAAAAGTAAATGTTCATGGCAAATTAGAGATGAGAGATTTTATTAAATTTTGCAGTCAGATATACGGAAACACAAACTTACTAGAAGTTACCTAGTAAGTGAAAGAATTAAAACTCAGATCTACTAGTCTGTGCTTTTAAGAAATTCTCTTCTTCGTTTGCATTTTTTAAAAAAAAATCATAACATGTTCTAAAATAGAATGGAATAATAAATCAGAATGCCTCATCCGCTATATATTCATGAGAAGTGTAACTGCCTCTTACTATTCTCAGAAATCCATCCACAGCATATTAAGTACACTAGAGAATCATGCCAGTGGAAATCAAATTGATTTTAAAACTTCTATACATATAACAAGATGCAGCCACGCTCAGAGTCCGATAGTGCTGGCGTTTCCACAATGAAAGGGATTGAAAAGTGGGGATGACTCCACTTTTCCTGATTTCCCTGACCTGCAATAGCTTTGAGCTGTCTTACCAGCTTACCTCACTGCATTCAATTTCAAATCACTTAACTTCACTGAAGTTATTCAAAACGGATATGCAAAACCTTACTTTGGGATTGCAAGCGAAATACTGTCATTTATATTTTTGAGTAGGTAATATTTTGACCAAACTACTCTTCCCTCAATCTATTTGGCTCGGTTTTAAGCATGGGTATAATTTACAGAAATCTATAAATAAAAGTTCTACTGGCTTCTGGAGAATTTTGGTGCTTAAAACATTATATTTTTGCCCCCCTAATTATAGAGAAGTACAATATCTACTGCGTGTAAGAATAATGACCATCAGCAGGGAAATTAAAAAAATAAATTTAAAATGTAATTCTCTTCAAAATTGTTGAAAACTATCTTAACAATAAGGCTGAAAGACTGTAGAAAGATTCAACTGAATTAAAATTATAAAGTAAAAAATCCACTGGAACTAAGTATTGTTGCTAAATTGAAGTTTATAGTATCAATTAATGCAAGTAACTGTCACTTAAAGTTAAGTCTATATCCTTGCTTGTTTAGAAAAAGGTCGTTGAAATTTCCTGATAAACTACATTTATGATTACCACAGGAGTGAAATTTCCTTTGAAAATTTAAAAAATGCATGCTGACATCAGGCAGTTGGAAAAGACACTTCATTCTTCAATGTTATAGTTGCGTATGTGAAGAAATTAAATATTATTTTCCAATAATGATTGAATTAAATATTTGTTAAAGAAACATAGTTATATAAACTTTACTGCCTTGTGTTTTGTATCATAGTATTTATACTGCAGTACAGCTAGTTTATGTCCTCTTTTTGATTGGCAGTAACTTGAGGTCAGGGACTGGTGTTGATTTCTACCTCTGCATCTCCAGGGCCTAGCAAAGTACCTAGCACACAGTAGACATCATCAATTGTGGAGTCAATGAGTATATAAGTAAATGCTATCCTGGAAATGTAGAAGTTAACAGTTCTCTATGAACAAACAGGACGTATTGGATAAAGCATTTGGCTGCTCCCTCTCCAAAGCAGTTAATCACAAATGCTCATAAGTTCTTTGACTCATCTGAATTTTTGACACTTTGCCAAATAAATAGATTCTTGAAATCTGACCATGAGTAAATAAACTAATATTAAAATACAGGCCAATTGGGTGCCCACTCTGGGATTTTCTCTAAGTTGAAGATATTCTAAGTCCCACAACAGCCAAGCCCTTAAACACTTTGGGAGGTTTAAAACTTCACATACAATGTCTTTAAACAGAGTTACTTGGAAGCTGAGAATGGAGGATGTTTGAGCCTAGGCGCTGGAGATTGGCTTGGGCAACATAGAGACTCCATCTCAAAATAAATAAAACAAAAGAAATTAAGTTAAATTCCACTTCCCAAAAAAGGAGCCATAAAGGTGAACTTTTTGGGACTCAAGATTCTAATATAAACTTAACAAAATATATCTTTCACCTGAAAGTTGCTCATTTCAATAATATGTTTTTATCCCTTCCACGTCCTACCTGTCTCCCATTCAATACAAGATAATAATACTGTATAAACTACTACCTACATACTTCCATGAATAATGTGAGAATGAAATTGTGATATGGAAAATCAATGTGGAACAAGTTTCTCTGGGAATCTGTATCAAATTAATTATTGTGAGGGAGGGACTAGCAATATATCAATAGTATGAGTAGGTGTTATTACCAACATAACTATTGACTGTACTGCCCCGAGCTCCAGTCACTGTGGAAATTTTATGTGAACACCGATCCTGACTACACTTTTACTTACTTCCTGTTAGCATTTATGTTTCCATCTAAATATCAAACAACAACAGATCCTGTGTTTTTTATGCACTGTAGCTATCATTCTTGGGGTTCTGATGGCTTTTCAGGGTTTATTGGCCTCCATGAGTACAGAGAAAACAAAAACAAACCCTTTGCAAGGTCAGGAATTGTTTTCAAATTTCATACAAACCAGAGGAAAGTGAAAAAGAGAAATGCAGTTTTTCACAGATCTACAGGGACTATCAATGCATACGAAATGAAAAGATTACAATTCTGAGAAGGATTTTGTTTATTCTAATACATTTAAATTTCTAATGGGTATACCCAGTTGTTGAAATGCTAATGTAAAACTCTTGTAAAAATTATGAATATTAGTTAAGTGCAATGTAAGAAATTAGAGTTTCTAAGAAGAAATCATTTCAGATTATGGAATTTGAGTTCTCATTAAATTTATGGGTACCATTTTAAACATCAAATTATCTTATAGTTTTGTACAAATCATTGTTACCTTGTGAAAAGCATACTTTACATTTTTATAGCATATTTATAATTTTTTATTTCCTTCAAATTTTGAACCTGAGTAAGAATTTAGCAGAAGCAGGTTTATGAGGATTATGTTTAGCAGCTAAATGAAGTATAAGGTTTGATGTGAATCATTCTTTAAATATCTTATTTTATATTAAATACATGTATATTATAATTTGAACATTAATATCAATAATAGCCAGTTCCAAAATTTAAAAAACTCCAAATTTAGGCAAAACAAAGTAAAATTAATGCATATAAATGACAGTTTACTGTTTTTTTTTTTAAAACAACACTAAATTAAAACTAAATGAAACTAATTAAGATTACTGAGTGGAAACCAGGCTCTATATTCTGTCTCTGAATGGGTTACATTATTTAAAAAAAAATACTCAGTCACTGCTGCATGTGAGTTTTCTTATTTTATTGGGCTTGGGGCTTCATGGGGCCTATTTACAAAATGGGGTCATATATAAAGTAAGATAAAACCAAATAAAAATCCTCCCAAATTAAGCAGGTTATTGGCAGTGCCATTAGAATATGACAGTGCTTTTAAACTCTCTTTCTGAGCTTTGTCTATTTTGGTAGAGAAGAACGGGAATTCTCTATGTGCTCATCGGTAGCACAACACAGCCAGCAAAGGTCTCTGGTCCACTTCAGCAGTTGAAACAGCTCAGGTTAATTTGCATTCACCAGAGTACATATAGGCTCCCCATCTGTGGTCTCCAGGCATGGGAGAAATTGGGCTACTTTTAAATCTATTTTTAGCTATACAGAGCTGCTAAGTATCATTTGATCTGGGGCTGAGGAATGTTACTAAAATTGTTTTTTCATATTCATGAATGTGTTGTTTCCAGTGGCTATTAATTTCTACCCATATCAAACAAACAAAAGCAATTGACTATCTAGAAATGTCTGGGAAATGGCAAGATATTACAGAATCAATGGAATAGAATTATAAACCCTTTCTTTGCATGTGTGTGTGCAAGCCAATTAGAAATTCTTTGGTAGCAGTCCTTTTCATCTCAGGCCTCAATTTTGTGAAATATCACACCAGAGAGGAGGTAGTTCCTAGGCAAATACTCTTGCCTTTGTGACTTTAGATTGTAATAGAAAAAGCCACATATAACAATTTTATCATATTGAAGCAAATTTGGAAAGATAATTCCATGAATTTTCAAAAGGAATAGGA